>JAOXOF010401388.1:0-10950 GCA_028571265.1 Pagurus longicarpus | reverse complement strand
CCGTTTCCTCCATGTACTCCCTCATACCCATCAGCACTGGCTCCCACATGACCATTTAGGTCACCACCCACGATTGTGAGCTCATCTTCAGGGAGTCCAGTTACGACATTCGTGTAGTCGTTCCAGAAGTTCTCTTTCTTTGTTCTGCTCAGCCCAACTTGAGGGGCATATGCTATATAACAGCAAGTTTTGGAGCCAAAACTTTGCTAATTCCTTTAAAAAAACAGAAGGAAGAATCCATTGGGATCTGTACCACCAAAAGAGTCAAGGTCATTTAGCAAACTTTCTAGTTCAGAGGACCTGAATGCCAAAGAGGTAAGATTAGGTTCTGGAGCACAAGAGTCGGGTAACTCAATCATAGCATCACTCTGCTTGCTTTCAAATATGGATGCAAGTAGATTAGCTTTTTCACCTGAGTCAAAAGTAACTGATCAATCAGGTTGGCAGAAAGGAGGTAGGGAAGAGTCGATACGAAAAAGAGATTTATTCAAGGTAGACTGCCATTTAAGCTGACTAGTTACAGCAAGAGTTTCCTTAAGATGAGTGTTACATTGTGACTCCACCAAACTGTAAATTCTCTGAGCTTCGGCCCGTGAACTGATACAATTCTCCCAACATAGCTTTGACCGAGACCGAGTCCACAACCGAAAAGCTGTCTGCTTATCCTGCTGGGCTTACCTGCATTCATCATTGAACCATGCCTTATCGCTGAGCCTAGTCTTAATTAGCTTACTGGGTACATATTTATTACAAGTGTTATTGAGTTTATTATTTAGGGATTCAATCGGGCAGGTTGACTGGTAAATGTTGTTCCATTTTATATTACCAAGATCCCAATTAATCCCAGCCCAGTTTATTTGAGATTTAAGGAACACTTTCCGTGAGAATGAAATATTAGGCACAGGGAAAACAGTCTGAATATGAACAGATATAGCAGAATGATCTGAGGTACCAATTGGAGATAGTACATGAGCCTTAATGACTCCAAGTACATCAGTGAGAATCAATTTGAATACCACATCACAGTCAGCGTCACATCTCATGAGGAGGACAGGCGTACCTTAAACCGATGCTGTTCAGATTGTAGGTGTAGGTATGGTCTATTTGGAGTGTATTGAATAAGGGGTCTGCCTTGTTTGGCTCGGTAGGCCACTAGGCCTCTTGCATGTTATAGGTTTGACCCCCGAAGGGGAGAAAGGAAAACCTTATATTTAGTAGGGGTTTGCGGAGACAACAACGCCTGCTATTATCGTATTTTGATTAGTAGGACTATCAGGACACAAAATGCGCCTCCGACTCCTAGCGAAAAATAGGTCCTTCATTGGCAACATGGTTTTATTTATAAAACTACCCATGGAGCGTTGTTTGGCTTCCCATTCCTCACTTGTCACAGAGGGCAACGCCATCTGGTTTGATTTACCGTCACTAAACGCTGGGAGTCCTAACCTACAACATATGCGTTTGTCTTGTGCTTCTCCACTGCTGTTTTTCCCCCAAAAGTGAGTCAATATTGCATATTGCGTTGGGTGATACGTCGGGGGTTAAGAATTCTGGCTTGGGTAAGCTATATGTGTTTTATTACCCTTCATTATTATTAGCTCAGCTTTGCTTATATTAGTTTTGAGCCTGACTATAAAGGCGGGGCCGAATTCTGAGGAATTCCTTCGAATGTCTAAACCAATGGGTAGGTTACACTAGCTTTGCCTAGCTGTTCCGTTTGGGGGACGCCACCACGCTCGATGATCTTACGACGCCCTTCCTTCGTTTTCTTCACAGTAAGTGCTTACCTACATCAACGATACATCTACATCCTAGCCCCTCATATAGGATTCTTAGCTCTCTTACAGTTATTCTAAGTCTGTAAACATTCGTTTTTGTTTTTGTACTACTATTTAAGGCTAAGTAGAATGATAATTAGTAACTTTTTTATCATTTACGCATTCCTGTGTTCTAGTGATACTGATTAACACGGCTAGGCCTTATTCAAACTACGGTCGTTTTCGGCCCCTTTAAGTAGTTTTTACTCTGTAAAGTTTTGGTCAATTCGGCCCAAATCGGTTGGGACCTCGTAGATTTTATCAACTTTCGTTACTTCCGGGTTGGTACCCTTCCGTAGAGTTAACCCCCCCCCCCCTCTCTCTATCGACCACGGCATGGGTTCCTTGTGCGTACGAGTGGCGGCAAATTGCCGGGGGGAATACTACAAGTTATCAGGCCGGCAGCACAGGTTTTACTGCATCTGTCAGCCCAGACTACTTTAAGATTTTATTGAATTATGCGGCAGTATGCCGGCATAGCAGAGACCATGCTTACTTATAAAAATACGGAGACTTAGGCTCCACTCATTTCATACAAATGCCGGGGTTTCTTAATTGCATTTTATGAATACATACTGGCCAATTGCCGGGGATAACAAAGACACTATCAACACGGCAGCCACCGGCATATACGTTCTTGATACAGTACAAGGTCCCCTTGATTACGTCATTCTCCCCTTGTGGCAAATTGCCGGACCCTACCTTACGAAGATGAGAAAACTCTCTCATCAGTAAAACTAATTAAATATCGGATCACTAGAACCCAGGATACCTCTGTTGTTGCGCCATGTTATAATTAAGGTTTAGAAGCCTAAGGATTTCATACTTTTTATGCTCTAATTTCCACTTTTTAGGACAACTACGGTTACAGCACCCCCACTCACAAGTGCGACATGAAAAAGTTTAGTAGCCTGTTATTCTACCTGACGTCCTACCTCAGAAAATGCGAGTCGTCATCCAATAATCGATCCGCCATGTTTGAGAAATAGTGGACTGAACATCATCATCCATAGTAGTTGTTCATCCAGCTCACCAAAAGATAATATAACTTTTTCTTGAAGGTGGCTGGGTATGAAAAAGGAAATTTATTGGTAATGCGTTTAAAAAGCTGTCTATATGCCCAATAAGCAATATAATTATTCCACTGTCTAAATAAATATTCGAAATAAGAGAACAAATATAGAAAAGATATTTTCTGGTGATCCTGTGCAACTGTGATCAGCTGATTGGTGTGACGTCGTGTCAGGGCAACAACTCCCAGCCAAACCAATAACAATGCTAAGGCCATGTATATTAATTGGGTGTTTAGATCTCCCTGGGCCAAACCTTGCACTTCACATAATTACCAAGAATTAGTGATCCTTACTACCCCAAGAAATGGGTTGACTTTATTAAAATAAAAATAGAGTGTAGGAGGCAAAGCCCAAGAGTTGTAACATAGGTGCTATCAATGCATGTGATAAGTCTTTTATTTGGCAAATGCCTAATAAAAAATATATTAAAATTGATTGCCATATGGCAGCAGGTTGTTACAGTAGGTTAGAGTTAGGTAGTACGGTATTCTTATAGATAGGCTTGGTAGGTCTGGTTAAATCAACCTGTATAATTTACCCTAGCCCAAGTTAGGTTAGTCTTGCTCTACCCTAGGTTAATTTAGGTTAGTTAGGCTTTGCCCTACACTAGGTAAATTTTATTTATATTTAGTGTGTTCACCCCACAACTTTCCTCAGCCTGATATCCCACTTACTGGAGTGAAAGGAAACGAGCCTAGGCATAGGCCTAGCTTAATATTAGTGAAGGTAAATGTGACCCAGAAGTTCACTAACCTAGCCTAACCTAACCCTTATCTAAGTTACAGGCTACGAGGGGAATATAAGATGAACGAATGGAACATTTTCAGTAAATTTTGAAATGCACAAATTAGTCCTATCTACTTCTTTGATTTTTACAATCCTGAATTAAATTCACGCAGGGAACCTGCCCCCAAATTAAAGGAATCTTATAGTGTTATGTGATGAAGGATTACATAGCACTACATCCCCTCGCCGCAAGTGGGATTCGAACCCGCTCTTCCAAGGCCACACGCCAGCGAGGCAGAACCCTAAACCACTCAACCAGGTGAGGGACTCTACCTCATTGAAAAATATTATAAATACTAGCCTATAGGCTATTTAAAACACTAAAATTTTATGGGAGTCAATATTTTTCATACTAGGTTAGGTTAGGTAGGTTAGATCAAAAGCAAAAATAATATGCCCAACAGAAAACCCATATCATTTCAGTGTTTTCATTATAATAATTAAAGTATGTTGGTAGGCTAATGATAGCAGTAGCAGGCGCACTACCAGTAACATCTTTATATTCCATATTTATATACCTAAATAACCTAACTTAGGCTAAGTTATTTGCTGAGGATAGCAGTAGCCAGCGGCCCGCGGGCCCACCACCAGTAACTCCTCATATGCTGTTTCCAATTATACATATCTAAAGAGCTTAACCTTACCAAACTAACCTAACCCAACCTAGCCAAGATTAGGTTAGGCTAGGTTATTTAGGTCTATAGATTATAGGAGATACTTGGAGTAATTATATGATGTGTTACTGGTGGTGGGCCTGCTACTGTGCACTTGCGTTAGCGGGTGTACTACAAGTAACACGTACCTCATAATGATGTTCCAAGTATATAAACCTAAATAACGTAACCGAGGTTAGGTATATATGTATACTGTACTTGGAATAGGTTCGGTATACATACTGTACTTGGAATATACGAGGTGATACGGCTAAAATGTAGCACATGAACTTCCGAATGGGATTTCTGCCGTACAGAATTATTTTGCTATCCACATATCTTACTCAGTGTACCTTGCCAATGTACGGATAAGTGTTAATTTTGTAATTCTGATAAAGTATATGTGTCTTTCCCTACACAAATCCATCAGTCTTCGTTTGACGGTTTGTTTATCACGCGATCGCGGCAGAACGGTACCGTAGACTTTACTCATAACTCGTGGACATACTATCCTTCCATGCCTATTAGCAGTTAGATAGCGGGGATGTGGGGGCGGCAGACCCCACGATAGATACTAGGATAGGTTGGGTTAGTTAGGTTAGGATAGAGGTCTATTCAACTATTGTATCCACCTCTGCCTAATAGTTGTTAGGTATGCCCTCCCCCCCCCAAAAAAAAGAGACCCACGTAAATGGCAATAATATTGCTTTCCGCACATTCTAACGATGGAATAAACAATACACCTCTAAATTACAAATCGAAGAACAAAAACACTAAAAAAGCAGAAGTTAATCTTATAAATTTTTACCCGCGTTACTGGTGGTACGCCCACTAACACGTCTTAATGGAAAAATTAGCAATTTTTCGAGTAGGATTAGGGTAGGCCTAGCCTGGCCTAACTTTTGTAAGTCATAATTTACTGTTTTTCCCCAAGGACTGCCTGGTGCATAAATGGATAGGCTAAGGCCTACATTCTTGGCAAATGGCAATGGATGTTTCGACAGTTTCAAAATCTTAATAACACTAGAATTTCTAGAAATGCAGTTGTTAAGCATATCACAACCATCAAGTCACTGGAAGGAAGAAAGTAAACACGTTCCAGTGATTAGGCCTACAATTTGATATTTAGACCTATATACTACAGATGTTTAGCCAAATATACTTAGGTTAACTGGGTATTTGTGAAAAAGCTTTCTGAATTATAGCATTGGTTTAGCATAGTAATAATAATAATATTAATAATAATAAAATAGCATTTATTCAAGAGTTAATAATATAATTTTGTTCTACGCTAGCTGCCTTGCTATCCTAATCCCTTTCTGTTGCTGTGCTGCCTGTTTTAAATCAATAATTGCCTCACAGGTTCAGATATATACAACTGGTAACCTTCAATATAAAAACAAATAATGCTTGCATAACATTCTTACCCTCAGGGGCCGAAAATGAATGGGAACTGCTGTCACTGTCATTCATTGTTATGGTTCAGGAGTAATGTGTTGTCCTGTGATGACGCCACAGACAACGATTAAATCCCGAATCGAGAGAAGTGTTTCCAACACCTTATTTTGCCAATATTTTCATAATTAATACTTTCTAGGAGAAATTATTGCACCCAGAGTATACAGTGTACACTGCCAGTTATGATTGTGGAAGAAAAAAATTCATACCCACCCACCTTTAACATCAACACACCAACCGAAATTCATGAAATTAGTGAAAACATGTGCCTTACCAGGATGCTACACACAGAACGCTAGCACATTGTGCATTACACCACCGTGGCAGTATACAGAAGTTCGTAGTGTCTACCTACAGCTTTTCAAAACATGGAATTCCTGATCAACTTCATTTTCCCTTATCTAGTTCCTTCATTGCAAAAAATGTAGGTGGAGGACCATCCTGTATAAATAAACCCAGTGGCTTGAGGGTTAACCCATACATCGCAACCTGCCTCACTTGAGTACTCACTCTGACTTTGCAACCTGCCTCATTTGATCCACGGTTTTAAAAACGCATTAAAAATCTGTGGTCGTAGTGGTGCTGGGCCACTGTACTGTAACTACAACCAGGAATAGTCCTACATGGCACCTCCCAATACAACTCGCTATCGAATGTCTCTCACACACTTACTAGGCCACCCTCCATATACGCACACATTAACTCACTCACTTTCCTGCTGGCAGGACTATTCGCTCCACAGACTACAACCTTTGACCACAACTACATTTTGTTTTGTTTTTGGCGGTCAAGTGTATAAATTGGTGGATGTGGGATTGCTTTACCCACACACTGATGTACATTTTATTACATTACATAGAGATGTATTGGATATCCGCATCTGCATCCGCGGAACATCCGCATAGTTTTTAACATCCGCATCTGCATCCGCATCCGCAGTTCTGATAAATGAAGCATCAGCATTTGTGATTAAATAAATATCCGCATCTGCATCCGCACCACAAACAGAGGATGTGGTGGATATAATTTTTTACATTACAGACTGCAGTGCAAAGCTGAAGAAAATTAATTAATGCATATTTATTTAATGATCTACTAAAATTACACCTTGTATTCATTTCCTTTCAAATTCACACAACCTAATGTGTCAACACTCAGGAGTTTTGCAGAAGGGCACTGTTTTATTTCAGGCCATTTCCCTGTCCCGTATCCTGATAACACACAACTTGTGTTGCCGAGACTCGTCATAAAACTTGAAAATGACAAAATGCAGTATTGTGCAACAAAACCAGGTGCCATCTGGCAATAATTGGTGCTATATAATGAATGTATACCAAATCCTGAATACATTGCAACGGATCCGCGATGTCATAATTTGATATTTGCATCCGCATCCACATCCGCCGTTTGGTAGAAATGGATATCCGCATCCACATCCGCAAAATATGTATATATGACATCCGCATACACATCCTCATCTGAGGATCTCTGAAATCTGACATCCGATACATCTATTCTGTAAGACCCATGTTCTTCCTTCAGTTGTCACATGGAGGGACGTTTGAGAATCAACTTTCTCGCATTTTGGGGGGTAAATCTAAATATTATTAGTGGCATTGATTCCAATTAATGCAGTTGTTAGTTTCAATATTAAGCCTCTACAACTACAAAACTCTTTACGTATCGTAGACATGTTTTAGAGATTAGTTAATTTTCGTGGCCAAAACTATGCTTGAAGCTAATATCGAAGTGGAGGCATATTAATTTAATGAAGACCAGATTCTTCCTGTTCGGAGTGACCAGTAAGAGAGGGAGCTAATACATGTTTGTCTGGAACAATTTATTTCTTGTTAGTCCAGTGTCATATCTGATGCCTCGTATATTTAAATTACTGGTACAGTGCTGGGCATCGCAAAAGAGTCTGCAGACCGCCATCGCAGTCTTCTGGCTTCTGAACCGCAAATGCTAATTCGCAATTTTTTGCTAAAAAATGGTCCGCTAATGTAAGATCGCAAGAGCAACATAATTTCTCAACTGCCCTTATTACAATTAAAGATCGCAAAATATTTGCAAACTCGCAAAACCGCAAACAGCAAACCACAACGGTTGCCGGCCCCTACCTAGTCTATTTTTATTAACTATTGCCAATAGTATTAGTTATCATATTCAATCCCGCATGGCGGACTACAGGATTGCGTGTTCATGGGAGTGTTCGCAACCACAGAACCATAACTTTTTGTTGTTCCATTGCCCCAATCGCAAGCCCGCAGGCGCAAATGCGGATTAGGGGATTGCGTGTTGGCATAGGGGTCTGCTAAGGTGAAATCCGCCATTTTTTGTGGCTGGTGCATAAATCGCAAGACCGCAGTCAAAATTGCCAGTCCGCCATGTCGGACTTTGCAGTTTGCGGACTATGTTTGCGGAGTGCCCAGCACTGCTGGTACTGCAAACCTTGTAATGTTTCTATCACCGTCAGCTTTCCTTTGTAAGCCTGGAAGTGAATTTATGCACCTCTCATTTCCATTAGGCATTGTACTTTCCTTCTTTTGGGGGCAAAAGCATTTTATTTGCTCCCAAATTGCCGCAAAGAAATAGCATTGTGCCCTTCTGAAGTTTTGGTTGATGGCCATGTAGACTAGATAATTTACACCATATTGTATCCAATAAATCATAAAGATTAGGATGCCTGTTGCAATAGAATCAGAGTTTGACTTTATAACTAAAGTACTGAAGTTGTAGACACCAACGGGGACGACACACACCAAGAAGAGCAGGACCAGACCCAGGACCAGGGCGGTGGACTTCCAGGTGTCACGACTTCGTTTTTCCACCAAATACTTTGGCCTGGGAAGAGAATGTGTACAAATGAGCATAAGGGAAGGTATTAAGCAGGGTATGAGACAAGAATTAGGCAAGCAAGGAAAGAGGTGAGAATGATACAAGCTTGATGTGAGAATGTAATGAGAAAATGAGCTAAAGGGGAAGAGAAGAGAATAAAGTGAAAGATTAATAAATCTTTATATCATTTATACTCACATGTTTGACTGAACGAGCTTCCTGTTGTGCTGCCACAGCTGATGTATAATGCTGCTGCCGCCTATGGTGATCAGGAGGCTGGAGACCGTGGATTCCAAGGGATAAAAGAAGAACAGGCTACTAAACCTGTTCATGTCGCACTTGTAGGTGGTGGTGTTGTAATCGTAGTTGTCCTGGAAAGTATAAATCTGGACATAAAAAATAAAAACACTGGAAATTTTCAAAAGGCCGACTGGCCCAAGCGAGACAGACCCCTTCTCCCCTACATTCCAAAATAGTTCTTACCTACACCTACAATCTGAATCCATACTACCTATAACTACTTAAAATGCAACCTAATATAACCTATATCCCTCCTGCCACGACACTGCGGGGGAGAATAAACTTTATTCTCACTCCACAGCATTGAACCAAAATTAATTTATGATTACTCAAACATCAACAATAATAAGTGTTATGTTGATCACAGTAGGGACCTCCGAAATTATGCAAGTATCTGATAGTACAGATAGAAATATTACACAGTATATTAAATAAAAGGAATGTTAAATTAAAGGGTTAATCGTTCTAAATTAGTTCATTGACAAAATAAACAAAAACATTGTGACAAAAAAATTATTTCTGCACACACTCAGTCACACTTAACGCATGCGATGACGCATGACGCACATTTACTAGCTATATTTGAATTATTTTCAGCTGGGGGTAAATTGAAAGGTTCCCATCAAAATTTCTCAGTTATTTTGAAGATTTTGTATCGAAATACGGTATTAATTAATAAAACTTGGCCTTATTAAGAGGAAGAGCCACAGCACTTTCATATTTTAATATATATCGAGAAATCAGTTGCGAAGGGATTCAATTTACCCGCCGCTGAAAGCAATTTGAGTATAGTATAGAAGAAGAAGAAGAGTATTCCGTAGTGCGGGGTTTGTTATTGTATCGCTAATGAAGCGAGTGTGGCATGTGGCATTGCCAGATGTCACTGTAACTCTATAACTGTTATGGCCAAGGTTATGGCAGTACATAAGAATTACCTAGTGTATCCTGTCATACTGTGACACCCCAGGGCTGGGATACTTAAAGGTAGTCATAGACCTAATCTACCACGAACTAGGCCTAGGTAAGTCTTAATTAGTGACTTAATGAGCTTGTTCATTGCTTGCATCATCTTCACTTTTCTGTACACAGAATAAATAAGCAGTTGCAAGTTAGTATGCACTGCTAAAACCATGATATCTATTTTTAAGATACAATGCCAGAAGTGCTAGAGTGTCCAGGCCACGAGATAAGACACTGCACCAACTCTTTGGATAAATTAGCCTATGTTCAGTACTTGGAGGGCAGGATCATATTGCTATTAAAGTAAATCCTAAATAACGACGTAAGTCAGGATGTCTCGAAGTCTGGAGCCTCGGAAACAGTACTCTACACTGACTGAGCCATAATATTTTTAATATTTATAAGCTTGGAGCTACTAGTCCAACTTTAACAACTTAACAAAAAGTAATTGTTTCATAGTAAAATAATTTAAATGGTGATCTGAAAAAAGTCCTTATCCAAATATCCAAATAAAAGATATAAAAATATTTCTTCCTGCAGTTTAGGCCTATTTTTATTATTTTTTAATGTTCCTCTCAACCCCCTTTGGGCCCAGATTTGCGAGCCATCCTCAGTCCTGTAATATACTGTAACTAAGAATAATTAAAGAATTCAACCTAGGCTACCTCCGTTTCCAAGTTTGTGATCTTGTAGTATAGATGTTTGTAGATCTGCACAAATGGTGTACGGTCGCCGCGTCGCGTTTCTTCACCGTCAAGCCTGTACGAAGCCTGTTGTATGTCTGAGGTTATAACTCTGGGAACATTTATTTTGGACCGCCGGGCGTATCCTAGAAAAATATGAGCATGTAGTCTATTTATTATTTATAGGCCTACTGCAATGATGTAAGAAATGTGGACCTCCTATTCTCTTAAAATTTAAAGGAACTTCAGCAATTGATCTGTCTCGAATCTCGATAGCTCAATGGTTAAGGCGTCTGTGTTCTGTGTGTGATGGTCCAGGTTCGAATCCTGGCGCTAGGCTATCACATGCATTAATTAATTTCATAAATTAATTTCTTCGGAA
>JAOXOF010397712.1:0-10986 GCA_028571265.1 Pagurus longicarpus | reverse complement strand
TCAATGCCAGAGTTTGGCGGTCTATAGATTACACCAATAACACAATTTTTAGTATAACCAATAGAGTGTTTGTCTATCTCAATAAACAACGATTCACCATGATTACTCATAACATTTAAATCACCGCTGACCTTGTACACTATACTAGTTTTTTTAAATACAGTGATACACCACCTCCATTGCTTGTTTGATACACCACCTCCATTGTTTTTAAAGTTATTTTCGTGATTATATCCCGTCAAAGTATACCTGTCTACATTATCTTTATTATACCACGTTTCTGTTAGTACTATTATATCGAATTGTAATTGAAGGTTATGTAAATAGTGTTCAAGTTTATCTAAATTCTTTGCAGCACTGCGAATATTGAGGTGAAACAATGACACTAGACTTTTGCTGCCCATTTGTGTTTGAACTCTATCATTGAAGGAGTTCTCCAAATAATAATTGCAAGCTAATTTATTAGTTGTTAATGCACTATAATAGTTTCATTTTTAAGTGAAAATCACTGGGACACACGGCACGACTTCCCACTGTCAATCGTACATGCAAACACTTATCCATTACGATACACATTTACCATACTCACTTAAAAACCTTAATGATGATTGTTTGAGTAATATTAATATTCACACACAAAAGCAAAGGCGCGGTCAAGAGTAAACGAAAGCATCTTTTGTAGGATTAGGCTATAATTCACGTTAATTATATCCTAACGAACGAAGGCACAGCACTATGGCTCTCACTCCCAGAGTTCAAGACCGGATCTGTACAGTATCAACATATATACAATCGACGACACAAGTATAACACACCCTGTGATCTTTACTATGTAGGTAATAAAAAGGTTCTTTGTCAACAAAATTGAAAGGTTATAATTGAACAAATAAATGTATGCATAACAATTAAATAAACCATAGATAAACACATAAACATATCAATAAATAAGAGCTAGGGCAGCCAATAACACCCGTCGACAACCGCATATACTAATACTGTTACAGGCATTATACACTAGCGCACATATATACTCACGCATACACATTCATTTGCATTACAGTGACACATACAAACATTTTAATGTTCACATAAAAAACCCTAATGCAGTAGTCTTATGACAGATTCTTGTACGTCAAATTAAGATATCAATAAATGAAAGCTACATTTTTTAATGGTACCATATTCATATCTTATTTTTCCATAACCGTGTTTAGGTCATTCAGGGTCTTTATTTGACAGATCTTATTATTTTTATCCTCGATTGTTATATTGCCGTCTGCCGACCAACAATCGTTTATTTTATTAGCTTTCTTACCTAAACGTACCTGCCATAATAAGTGAGCCTTTTCTTTAGTTAAATCTTTGTTGATGAAGATAGCTTGCCGTGGAGGAGAAGTTTCTGTGTTGGAAGTTACCTCAGCATTATCTAGGTGGTGGGTATGTGGTGGTGGAGGTACCGACGGAGATGTTCCCTCGACATCATGGGGGAGAGGGGTCATCACCGCCGCTGCATTATTGGTGTCATCTCCTTCATTAGTTTCATGGGTTCGCTCATTTCGCTCAGCCTGCTCATCTCAAGTCTGCCAGGGGTTCCCAGGCAGCCCGATCCGGCGCTTTGGGTTGAGGTGCACTCGGTTTTTATAGACCCATTGCCTAGCACGGTAAGTTGCAAAACGGATCATGATTGGCCTTGGTGTTCCATCTGCCCTAGGTCGGCCATTTCGGTGCACACGGTCTATTTCATGGATTGAGATGGTTGAGATTTGCATATTTTATTGTTTATTAGATCTAGTGTCAACTTTACTGTATCTTCATTTTGTTTCTCAGGAACTCCACTTATTCTTAAATTGTTTCGTCTGGAGTATTGCTCCAGCTCATCCAGTGATACTTTGAGATTCGTTACTTCACGTTCAAGCACTGTTATTTTCACCTCACGATCCTTTCATTCATTACGCAGTTCACCAACCTCCTGTATTAACTGTCCGCATATTGATAATTCCAACTTTCTGATAACATTCTCGTCACTTAGTGCTAGTATAAAGGTTTTTACAAATTCTTGCCGGTTAATGCCCATTTTGTCGTTAATTGTCTCGACCAGATTTAGCTGATGATTCACTTGTTTCACTCGGTCACGTCATCATGGCTCCATGTAAACATTAACTTCACGCTTCAAGAACATTTCTTCACTATAATGTACTTTGTAAAGCTAGTACATGTCTAGCGCATCAAGTATCATGTTCCTCATACATTGCACAGTGGTAGAACCCGATCACATCACTGAATATGTCTTCGGAGTGTTTATAAACGTGCCAAAAACACGGAGCACCAACACCACCTCCATCAACGTTGCTCTTAGGACAAACCTTTCATTGTCTTTTTCCTCTTCTTACTCACCACCTCTGACCAGGAGGGGTGAGGGGTCAGGCTCGTATCAGCATTCGCGTCAGCAACCACATCAGCAACTCCTTCCATCACCACACCTACTGTACCCACCTCTTCTCTCACTGTTTTCATATTGTCTCTCATATCTTCTAATTCTAGCTTGATATCTTTGAAGCCCTGACATACTGTCTGTTTCAGATCATCCATATTCTCAACGAGTTTTCTGCACCTTATAAAGTCCTTCTCGCAATGCGTACATGGTGTAAATTTTCTTCCCTGATGCCGCCCAAAAAGGCACAATTGTTATAAGCCCATCTTTCACATGTTATACAGCCGCCATCGTGGTGCGATACGGTGTACGTGCGTATGCACATGGAGAGGTAGCAAACGCAACCAGTCTATTCTCAACCACTGCCCAAGACACACTGTACTGGTGCTCTACAGTTATTTACAAATCTCAATACCCAAGCCACAATATGATGAGCTTTTTTTTAAATGACTCCATCTGTTAAACTCAAACACTGATGTTGAAAGACTGACTGCAACACAAAGTACTGGTGTGCCATCTACTAATTTAATCTCTTCCAAAGTAGAAAATTATGCTTTCTCCACTTGTCAGCTAGACCATGATTCTGATAACCAAGGGGACCCTGTATCCATAAACTCTTTGCTAGAAGCTGATCACCTAATGCTCCTCTAGATATTAAATCAGCAGGGTTCTCCTTTGCAGAACAATGATGACAGCAACCAGGTGAAATTGTAGATTGAATTTCAGTGACCCTACTAGCAACAAACATTTTCCATTTATAAGGATCACCTTGAATCCAAGAAAGAACAATCATAGTCAGTCCAACAAAATGTGGGTGTGTCTTGGTTTAAGTGCAGGGCATTTCTCACACTCTTTACCAGTATTGCACACAACAGAGCTCCCATTAGTTCCAGCCGTGGCAGAGTCATCTTCTTGATTGGGGCTACTCTAGATCTAGATGCTACCAGAGATGCCTTATAATATCCATCCTCCAAAAAGGTTCGGATATAATGTACACATGCCCCATATCCCTTTTCAGAAGCATCTCCAAAGGCATGTAGCTCAATACTGCACACTGCTAGGTTATTCCATGAAATGTCAGGAAAGTAACACCTATCTATATTCCATGACTTAAGGTATTTAGCACTCTCAACCCACCTCTGAAATTTACCTTTTAACTCAAAAGGAAGTTCATCGTCCCATGAGAGGCCTAATCTCTAAATATGCTGGAAAATTACCTTACCATACATCACAAAGGGACTTATAAGACCTAAGGGATAAAATATTTTGGCAATCAGACTAAGGATCGTTCTCTTGGTGCATGCAAACTCATAGTCCGGAGGCAGGACTATATTACCTTGCCTCTTAACAATCATTTATTTACTTTTTTTAATAATTCTAAGTGTCACAACAAGATTTAGCCCGCGTGGCCACTCGCCACCCGCATGGCTTTTTCAATATCCAAGATGGCCGCCAAGATGGCCACCATGTGCACTTAAATTTAATAGTCTTAATAACATTTGCTCTGTGTACAGTATAATATCTATTATTGATGATGATTATTATGTTTTTAATGTCAAGGAATTTGATTATAACTTTAATTTAGTATTAGGCTGTAATTTTAGTGGAAAAATCAAAGTTGGCTGCCAAATACAACTGAATGCGTCGAAGCCTATTTTTAAGATTTTATTTTCATTTGATTTCCTCGTTCTTACTCTTAAGTATCAGCATATTATCTCCACATCCGTATCATTAATGGTTTCTGCTTATAACTAGATACTTTGAACAATTGGAAAACAAAGAAATAATATGTACAAAAACATGTAGTTGATTATAGATCATGTCAGTCACAATGTTGAAAGTTGATAAAGCAGACCAGTAATTATTTTGTTTTACTTTATTATAGGTTGTGAGGTTCTTGTGACATGGAGGAAGTAGATCAAGAAGAGGAGTGTCTTTTTTAAGACGCTTTACAATTGTAGAAAGCAAGATGGGAAATTGATGAACTCCACACGGATCGACACAATATTGTCAGCCAGTAAAATTCGTCAAGATAATTTTGGAGAACGACCAGAACTTTCTGAGGGGCTAATCAACTATAAAATGTCACAAATACTGTATTAACAAATATGTGTCTCCTTCTGCACTGATGAAATTAAGCAAGCGTGTGCCTAGTGATGATGTTTCTGACAGTGCAACAATGTCACCCAAACGATTACGGTCAAGTTTTGGTAATACTGTTTTTGATTTCCGCAAACACTGCCTGTTTTGTTATGATGTATCTCCTTGTACACTGTCCCATGAGTACGATGACAGGGTACCACAGCAACGCAGAATGCCTGCTTCACTGGTGAGGACTGTCATAATGGCTGATGGAAAAACATTCTACAAACAGCATCTTCTAGAATTATGTGACAAACGTGGAGATGAGCTTGGCAGAATAGTGTGTGGTCGTATTCTTGGTGCACAATCTGATCTGCATGCTGCGGATGCCAGGTACCATCGAAAATGCAGTGCTATTTTCCATGGCAGTTCTCGAAAGACTACTGATACTGATAATAACTTTACAGATGATGACCAAGCATTCGCTGAAACTGTGAAGGTTTTGAGTAGTGATCGTTCAAAAGTCTGGAATTCTTTTGATGTTGAAGCAGTGTACTATGATCAGGGCGGATATGACATATCCAGGCGTACCTTGGTAGAGAAAGTAATCCAACATTTTGAGGATGAAATCTTACCATTGCATTCTCCTGGAATGGCAACGATGCTTGTTTTTCGAAAACATGTTGCCAATAATCTTAAAATTGTGGATGATGATGAAAATAGCTTTTTTGATGATTGTGTAAAGAAAGTTGGCAAGCAGATAATGAAGGAGTCCAGGGCATTGAAGCGTGATTTCAAATCTTACAACAAACATATTCACCGTGACGTTGCATCCGAATGCATAAGTGAGACACTTATGAAGCTCCTTTCATCGATCAGTCAAAAAATTTAAAAACTCTCTGCAGTCCCTAATGGTGGGAAATATCATTAGTTCCATGGTTACATGTCAGCCAACACCATTGCAAATTTCCATAGGGGTGCTATTAGGGGATCACAAAATGCTCATTGAGGAACTTTACAAGTATGATGTCTCCTGCTCATATGATGAAGTCCGCCGATTCAAAAGGTCAGCAGCTGTTCAGTCTTCAAATGCAAATACACATTTAGCAGGTATGAGAGATGTCACTGAGGGTGGGCTTGTGCAGATTATAATTGACAACTTTGATGCTGCGATCAACTCCTAAAACTGCCGTCTTGACTGTCACTGCTTAGCAATGCTGGCAACACAATGGAAATATATGGACCAACAAAATGATCTCGACACAGTCATTCCACGCATTTCGAAAGAGGACATGAAACACCCAATACCATGGATGACACCAGTGGTTCAGTTTGAAGGGCCAAAGAAGCCTGTCATGCCCATGGCTGCAACAATCACTATGGCAATGCCAGATAAATTTCTACATGCCACACAAGTCTCCCTAAACAGAGCCAGTCATTTGGACTTCATGTTCTTCAATGACATACTCTTCAAAGATAAAATACCTGAATACAATGGATATAACACCCAATTATGTCGTGAGGCAGGCATAAGCCCAGCGCCAAAATCAGCAGTTGTGTATCTTCCCCTCATCGATATGAAACCTAGCGATCGACAACAGTCCTCACCTCAATCACAAAGGGGTTTGAAGTCACAACAAATTCAAATCAAGACATTCTTGTCCTCACTTGCGATCAAGCAATCTACAAAATTGTTATTGATATTGCCTTTCACCAACCTGCACTGCTGACAAATATGGAGCCCATTCTTGGTGGAATGCATTTCATCATGGATTTTGTAAGCAGCATTGGAACTCTCATGGAAGGCAACGGACTGAGAGAAATCCTATCAACCACATTCGGCTCTATTGAGAAGATGTTACAGGGCAAAAAGTATCCGCAAAATGTTCGCGCCCTGCGACTGCTAATAGAAGAACTCCTCCGACCAGTGTTTGAGGAGAATCCAGGCATAACCAGTATGGATGATTTAGAGAATGCTCTTAATAAACTCTCAGCCCTGAGTCGCACAACAAAACTGTGGGTATCTATCATCATCAAGCCCACTTTACTAATGATGAGATTCTGTCGAGCTTCACATGAAGGGGACTGGCCCCTCCATATCAAAACTGCAGAAAACATGCTGCCTTATATGTTTGCTGCACACAAATACAACTATGGCAGATATGGGCTCTTTTATGTTCGTTCCATGAGCTGGTTTAATCCAGAAATTTTGGACAGGTTCTGCAGGGGAGAGCAATCGCTGCACCACAATGCTGGTATATACAATGGACAGTGGGGTGATATATTCATAGAGACAAACTGGATGAGGAAAGATCATGGGCCAGTTGGCATTATTGGAACAACAGAACGACCTCAAACAATGGCAACATGGGTGTTCAGTATGGATGCGACTATGACCATGACTGGCGACCTGAAGAAGATGACTGAGAGTGAAGAGATAGTGCAAATGACTCACAAGGAAGAATCGCCAAGTCGCATCAAGCGGGATGGAGATGACCGTCAGTCATTGCGCAGAACACTGCTGTCATGCATTAATCCAATGGACCCAGACACCCATGTGACAGGATCTCTACTAAACATCTGGAGTGGTCAGGTTGCCCAACCAAACGTTAATGTTGATAGGGCCTTGGACATTGGTGTGGAGCAAATGAATCAGTTCGAGAGATCATGGCCGGAAGGTTTTTATACGTCACTCTCAAAGGAAGTGGTCACATTCAATACAAAGAAAAAACATCTCTCTGTTGGGGAACATGCTGTCATTGACCAAGAAGCAATCTATGCTCGTGTCATTGGCCTCCTAGTAAGTCAGAGGGCCCTCAACTTTCAAGAAGTGCTTGCTACAGAGTTAACAGCTTATCCACCTTCAATGTTTCATGCTGATGGTCAAATGCGGGTCGCTGCTGGAAAGTCAACACTGAAGAAAAAAATACAAGTGGATGTGTCACAACGATTGACCATGACCCCAACAGCTGTTGTGGTGGATGTCTCAGCTGTTATATGGACACTTGAATGGCCTGCTCATGGCTCTCTTTGCAGTTATCAGGAGCCGACATCTACTTGTGTTTCGACCGGTATCATGCCTACTCTATCAAAAGTAACACTAGATCTGCCAGAGCAACAAACAGCCCTGTTCACCATCTCACAATGACAACTCCATTGCCTGCTCGGGATACAGTGCTAAAGAACTATACCAACAAAGCGCGGCTAAATGCACTTATTTGTGAAAACTTGCAAAGTGACAATGACTTCCTGTGCACTTCGACGCAGACTCACAAGTTAGTTATTACAGAAGACAAGTCAGAGCCAACGCAAGTGTTTAAAGGACAAAAACTGCCCGTGTGGATCTTTCTTCAACGCATGAAGAAGCCGATATCTTTCTTACTAAACAAGCCATCCTCATTGCAAAAGATGATCCAGAATCAAGAGTCACTGTGGTTTCTGATGACACTGACGTCTTTGCTTTGCTACTGTACTTCTACTGGAGTGAGAAGCTTTATTCAACAATGACTATGCAGTCACCAATTAAGGGCCGCTCTTGTATTGACATAACGGAAACTTCACGCATACATTCTGACATTGCACCCACAATCTTAGCACTCCATGCCCTTACAGGCTGTGACTCAGTTGCAGCAACATATGGAATCGGAAAGACAAAAGCAATTAAAGTGTTAAGACAAGGCCTCAAACTTGATCAACTTGGTCAGGCAACGGCAGGTCTCACTGATGTGGTCAAACAATCAACTTCTTTCATGGCAGCATGCCATGGTTGCAAAACTCCATGCTCTTCCATGACTGAATGCCGCCAGCAGATGTGGGCACAGAAAACGGGAAAGTCAACCGCAGCACCAAAACTATGTGGTTTGCCACCAACAACAGAAGCATTTGTGCAGAATGTTTACAGAGCACACTTTCAGGTTGCCCAGTGGTACAGTGCCCTGGGTGTAGATCCCCCTCCTCTCAGTGCTGTGGATTATGGATGGGAAATAGATAAAACAAACAAGGGTCTTATTCCACGAAATATGGCAGAAGGAGTACCCTATGCTCCTGAACAGATCCTAAAGCTGATCAAATGTGGTTGTGCTTCACAGCGACCTTGTAAAGGGGGCAACTGTGGTTGCATGGCGCATCAACTTCCTTGCACTTTGTTCTGTGCCTGTGGTGGTGCCAGTCCATGCTTGAATCCTTTTAACACAGTGGACCCTGATGAAGCAGGCTACCAAGATGTTGAGAGTGATAATGATCATGATGAAAATGTTGAAGACAATGCCAATGATGAAGAAGACAATATATAAAATGTACGTTTTGTGGTATTTCTTATGTCATTCTCAAATATTTTGGCTGACATCTCTGACTACATAACCAAGAGTGGAACTAAATATTATTATAACATAACAGTAGCATTCCTTGCCCTGAAAATTATACCTTACAATACCCAAATTACTATTCTATTGCAGTTAGAATGAATATTTTTATAATTTGTGGATTTTGGTTCACTATTTCGGCCCTATTGGCAGCCAACTTGGTATTTGAAAATTCCACGCGTGTGGAGAGTGGCCACCCAGGCTAAATTTCAAGCATACACTAAGAACTAATGTAAAATGCAAAAAAAACATTGTTAATAGACTATGCAAGGTTCTAGAAAAAAGTGGGGCTGTGCCACTGGACTATCATGGACTATCAAATTCAGACCCCAAATCAAGTCCCTGAAAAAAAATGTATCAGAGGTGTTATACCAGTGCAATCCTAATACATTAGCTACATTTTCTTCAGTGTGATCATCTCTATAATTCAATCTAAAATGTATAATTTTGCTATTAGACACCCACTTTGTAAGATGCATACCTGCATGAGACAAATTACATATGCTTCATGAGACTTCCAGTATGCTTCATCAACACTGTCAGCTCCACTTAGCCAATTGTCTACATACATGTCTTCCTTTAAATCTTGGATTGCTTCAGTTAAAGGGTACTTTTCAAGGTGATGCTTAATGGTGGCATTTAACAAAAATGATCTGGCAGTGTTACCGAAGGGTACACGTAGAAATCTCATGTGTCTCACGCCAGTTTCACTCTTTAGTAACGCCATGTCCACACGGTCGAGCTGCGCCTGGCAGACTGTGCCCTCGCTGACCAAACTCTGCAGATTATGTCCATGATAGTGTCCACACGGCTGATCTATGGTGGTTGACGGTCAGTCTTACAACCAACTGACCACCAACAACCATAGATCAGCTGTGTGAACACCTCCTCCATGGACGTAGTCTGCAGACTTTTCCCGGTGAGGGCAACGTCTGCCGGGTACAGCTCGACCGTGTGGACGTGGCTTTACGATGTGCTCCGAATCAACATAGATTTGTATTCTCTAGCCGGAGAGTATTATATGACTTAATATGAACATTTATATATAAACATTTGTCACGGCGTGTATTTTAATATAAACGGAAGTGGGTCTGGAATGGATTGAATATTTGTGGTCAACATTATAGGTAACAAACAAACGCTTATGTGTTTCTGGCGTGATCTCTGGGTTGTATCCATCCGGCCTCATTTAGCATACTACATTAGACGTTTATTGGCATTCCTGGCGACCGATAGCGAGCCAACATATTTAGGAGAGATTTGTAGACAACTAGCTAATTGTGTACATTTATCGATAGAAAAATGTCTCCGGCCGGTTGAGCCGGATTTCTCCCAAGAATTGACCGATTAAATACAGTCCAAAGATCCCCAAAAATATGAGGTATACTTAAGGGGCGTAACCCGGAAAATATAAGGCAATATTCTGGGTCTGACTCTCTCTCTGGATTGTATTCATTCAGACCCATTCAGCCTACTGTTGTATATATTTTTTTCCTGACGAGCTATAGCAACCCAGCATATTTTTTAAGAATTTTATACAACTAAATTTTGTACATTTTCGATAGAAAATTGTCTCTGGCAAAGCCGGATTTCTCCCTATCGATCGCCAGGCAAAACTTGATACCTGGATGTGGAAAAAAATCTCAAAACAGCAGGCATAATGAGGCTAAATGAATACAACCCAGAGCTCTCAAAACCGGAGTTGGTCCTCTTAAGGGCCTGTCACACATACACGAAGTTACCGGCGATCAAGGGTGTGCCGACACACGTGGGAGGTCCTGTGATGCCGTGAGCAGAAATCCAGGTTATGCTGGGGGCATGGAACAAGTTCCTGAGGCAAGTCGGCGATATGATGCCGTGATCTCACGGCATGTGACGTATGCCCCTGACAGAGCCCACAGGTATGCCGCAGGTGTACGCTGGCATGTCAGCGTCATTGCCACAGGTCTGGCCACAGGTACCACGCCGGCATACCGCTGGACTAGTCCGCGGCTAATTCAAATTTGGCCTGGTCACGACTCGCACAGGCATCCCTGCCACATGCCTTTGTTCACACACGTGTGCCTGGGGCATGTCTAAGGCATGCCTGGGGTATGCCTTAGACATGATCGT
>JAOXOF010393169.1:0-20800 GCA_028571265.1 Pagurus longicarpus | reverse complement strand
TCCTTAACTCGTCTGGCTAGTTCGAAAATACCATTGGGGTTATCTGTGTTACTGAGTTTGTGAGTCCTCTTATATCTAAATTGTCACAAGCACCAGCCACTCCTCTACACCAAACTTCCTCATAGCCCATTGCACTGTCAAATGCGAAAAATCCTCAAAAACAGGCGACTTGAGCATTTGGCCTGAACATAGTGTTTACTTATTGTGTGTATCACAAAAGGCGCGGTATACTCTCCGAATGAAGCAACAGCATATGTCGAGAATGGACTGTATGTATGCATGGTGCAAAGGATTAGAAACGAAAACAAGCGGCAACAGATCTACGAATCATCTAAGGGAAGATGCATACAAAATGTATTTTATACAAGACTGCATGACTGGAGACTGACCATATACAATGCCGGAGATAGTGATGGATGTCTCAGCAATGTTTGTGGCCACCACCACCTTCCTCACACCATGGGGAGGGGCCTGGAACGCTCGTAGCTGATCTGCATTGCTTAGTGATCCGTGCATACCCACCACTAGCAACGATCCTGCAAAAGAGAAGGAGCAAGAGATTATTTGAGAGCATTACCAATAAATCAACACTGACCTCTGGTAGGCCCATGACTTTAGTCCCAATGACAACTCCCGGGAATCTCACAGAGCCTTCAGATGGTCCAGTTAACAGGTCATTTGAATTATTAATAATCTAATAGGTTAGTACTCTATATAATAAGTTTAGTAGGTCTATCTATCTATCTATTGCCCAGATGCCTTATTCCACTAGAGGGTGGACATACACAAATCACCTCCACCCAGTAATGTCCCTCGCGAGAGCCTGTCAGTCCAGGCCAGTCCCTTCCACATACCTTTTCACTCCATCCATCTGTATCATTCTTGGTCTACCTCTCCCCCTTTCACTCACCACATTACTCTCATACACTTTCTTTGTCAATCTTTCATCATCCATCCACTCCACATGTCCAAACCATCGCAGCGCACTCCTCTTACAACTCTCCAATAAATCTACTGTTACTCCACATCGTTCTCATACTTCAGCATTTGTTAATCTATGCCCATGGCACTTCATAGGCCCCTTTCAAGTAACTAATTTCCACTCCTCTCACTCTTGACTTATGCTCCCTCACTAAAATGCTCACCACTCCTCAACCACGGCACCTAGAAGGATAACTCAACGGCTGTGGACAGATAAAGGTTTGTACTTGCTATCAGTTATAAATTTAACATTGTAGGCTATGTAGTTGCGCCGTGAGCACTGGTTAAAAACACCCGAAAATCTGAAAAACCCCCGGTACCCGCGGGCGAAACTTCGTTACGGCCCCGGGTCATGGGGATTAAATTCCCCATCTCTGTAGTTTACCATCACGACATCATCGCCGCCAGTCTTTTTCTTTTTCGTGACTTTTGTTGTTATCTTGGTCGGTACAGCTTCCCCTCTTAGCTCGTCCGGTGCAGCGGCGGCGGTGCTGGTGTTGTATTTGGATGATATTCGTACAGTCGGTCTTAACGGAGGGGTTGTTTCAACGATCTTAATTTTACCAACTTTTTGGATATCTTCCTTCAATTCTTCCGATAGCTCATTTGCACACTTGGTCGCCACAGCCACGCACTCCAAAGTCTTCGGTGTCGGGGGGTTGACACCATTCCACGAGAATGAATCAGTCGGTGGCTGTAAAATGGGTGGTGGCATGTTCGCTCGGTCTTTCAACGCGTCCATTTCTTTCACCCTCCACATCAAATTGTGATCGAGATAGTGATCGCTCACGTTATAGTCGTTCCTTACAAACTCTACCTTCTAGTGTTAGTTGGTCTGTTTTAGTCCATTTTCGTTCAAATGTTGCGTATTCGTCATCGCTGTAAAAGTACGACTTGACCTCGTTACCCGTAGTGTTAAACTTGACTCTGTTGGGGTTTCGTGGTCGGCACTTCGGCGGTTCAGTCGCGATCGCCACTTGCTCGTCATAGAACTCAAAGTCAGAGTCATCACTAAGGTCGTCGTCGTCATCATCCAATGTCTGCTCCATATCCTCCCCCACATTCGCTTCCGTAGCCGCTGCCAGTGGCTGTGCGGTCGAAGGTGTAGTCTGCACACGCCCCACGATCCCGGTAGTAGAAGTTGAAGGTGTCTGCACATCCTCTACAATCCCTGTTGGTGGCTGCGTGTCCACTTTTGACGTCGAAGGCGTCGCCACATCCACCTCCTCTTCTACTATCGTCGCCGCATTCTCTTTGGGTGGTTGTACACTCGCGTCTGATGGTCGCACGTCTTCTTCCGGCGTCGCCATATCTACCTCCTCTTCTACTATCATCGCCGCATTCTCTTTGGGTGGTTGTACACTCGCGTCTGATGGTCGCACGTCTTCTTCCGGCGTCGCCATATCCACCTCCTCTTCTACTATTGTCGCCGCATTCTCTTTGGGTGGTTGTACACTCGCGTCTGATGGTCGCACGTCTAATTCCGGCGTCGCCATATCCACCTCCTCTTCTACTATCGTCGCAGCATTCTCTTTGGGTGGTTGTACACTCGCGTCTGATGGTCGCACAGCCACTGCTGTAATCGCCACCGGCGTCTGCGTAGCCGCTGCCGCTTCGTCGTCAGTTTTTACAACACTCCTGAGACCGTCGGCCGTACCCTTTAAGCTCAACACCATCTTGTCCAAATTCTGTATACTCTGTTCGACGGCATTGTCGACTTTTCCCTTGTGGTCCATCAACACTTTTAGCGAGGCGGTGTCGTGTCGACTCTTCCTCCAGTGCTGAAATCTTATCGCCCACGCTCTTGAGCACTTCGGACTGGTTGTTGAGATGGGCTTTGACGCATTCCACTATTTGGTCGTGGGCCTTATTCAGGAACTCGTTGTGAGAGTTGTATTGGGTGGTGAGTTCACCGTTCATGAAGGCGTTGATCGTCTCCCTCACGTCCAACTTCAACTGGTTGAACGTGGCACGTAGCTTGTGGATCTCTTGTTCGTCTACAGTACTACGACGCTTGGGGTCATTAAGCTCGGCGCGGAAATCGGTGACGGTAACAAAACTGGCGGCCCGCTCTACCAAGTTGGCGACTTTGCGTTCGACGTTAGCCATCCTAACGCCCCAAGTTGTGGTGGCCTCATTCAAACCCTTTAGCGATTTAGACTGGAGTCGGTTCACATGTTCGAGGTGGTCTTTGAGGGCTCGTTTCAATCTGTCCGCTGTCCAGCCCCCCTTCTTGTCCAATCAGTGGGCGATGAAGTCGAAACAGAATTTGTCTCGAGCGACGCTGTGCAGTGTTAGCTCTTCTTTGGACAGCTTCAAATCTTCCAGGTCCGACTGTTTAAAATGGCCGCTCGCCGCTTGCAACTTTTGATCAAACTCTTCAACCAGTTTCAGACTGAGTCTATTGTGCACATCTCGGTAAGCCATCAGGGTGGACTCGTGCAAAAGACCAAATTCCAACTGCTGGTCGGCGATCGCCTTCTGGCTCTTTTTGATGGTTCGCTTCATCGTCTTCTCCATGGCTTTAACGTCCGAAAGGGCTTGTCTCAGCATCTCCCGATCGGCGCTATCCACCTTGTGGTGGCGTCTCTTCTTCTTCTTCTTGCTCTTCTTGCTCGTCCCACAGTCGCCATCGACAGACAACGACGGGAACATGTTCGGTCCTCCAACAGAAGCAATATCAACTTCCTCCCAATCAATGTCGCTGTCACAGCCACTGCTGCTACCGCTATAGGTATCGCTGCTGCTGTTAACATTATCGGCGTCGCCCATGATACCACTACTTCCAGTATCATCTCCGTCGCTGTCGGCAGTTGCGTTACTGGTTCCCTCGTCGGTAACTTTAAAGCGAGAGGGTGCGGCAGGGTTGGTCGATCCTTCTGTCGTTGATGTCTCCTGCTCGTCGGTAACTTTAACGCGAGAGGGTGCGAATGCTTCTTCTCCTTCGTCCTCCGATGATGACGATTGGTCTTCTGTCGCTGTAGCTTGCTCGGCGTCGTTGACTGCTACTAGAGAGGGTGCGGATGCTTCTTCTCCTTCGTCTTCCGATGATTACGATTGGTCTTCAGAGGGTGCAGATGCTTCTTCTCCTTTTTCCTCCGATGATGACGATTGGTCTTCTGTCGCTGTAGCTTGCTCGGCGACGTTGACTGCTACTAGAGAGGGTGCGGATGCTTCTTCTCCTTCGCCCTCCGATGATGACGATTGGTCTTCAGAGGGTGCGGCTGCTTCTTCTCCTTCATCCTCCGATGATGTCGATTGGTCTTCTGTCGCTGTAGCTTGCTCGGCGACGTTGACTGCTACTAGAGAGGGTGCGGTGTTGTCGGGGTTTTCTTTTGGTGGCGATGGTTGTTGATCTTCATCTTGCTTGTTGACATGTTCAACGTCTCCCGTCTTGACTTCATCCGGCGATTGCTCTACTGCCTCACAGTCTTTTTTGTGTTCTGCCGACGGTGGTGGTGGTGGTGTCGACAAGTGCTCACCATTTTCAACTTCTGGCGATTGCTCCTTGTTGGCACATTCAGGTTTGGCCACTAGAGAAGTTGCGATAGTATTGTTTGTAAAACCAATCTTCTCCTGGTTGAGCTTCCTCCTCTCGTTATCACCGTCGACAGTTGTTGGTGATGGTGGTGGTTGCTCCTCCCCACTTTCCCTTTTCTGGCCGGGTTTGTTCGGCGAGTCTGTCACAGTTGTTGTCTCGGGGTTTAGCTTTTTCTTCTTGGAGTTATTGGCCAATTGATCCTCCCCTTTCCTTTTGCGGCTGATCTCCTGCTGTTTTTGCAGCTTCTCATTCTTCTTCAACCATCTCTTATTGTTGAATTCATAGTCTTTGTCACACTCATAATCCAAACAGAAATCACTGGAGCTATCATCGCCGCTGCTGCTACTAGTATCACTAAAGTCGTCGATGCTGGTCTCATACCACTGGCGCTCCCTTTGTGTCTTCTTCTTTTTCTTCTTCTTCTTCTACTGCTGCTGCCACCTCTCCTCCTCCTCCTGGGGTTTCTGTTTTGCCGCCGCTACTGCCGAATCTTTCCCCGCGTACTTGTTGATTGTGGCCTCCCTCAATTCGAGCGGCACATTCTTCATTACGTAGTCGAATTCGGCCGAAACTTCTTCCTCGGTCAGATTTTCCAATGGCTTGTCCAGGTTTCTGCATCTCAACTTGGGCAAATTCGACAGATCAATCTCCGGGGGTTTTGTTGTCAAGGTTGACGTGATGCGATCATCGTTGGTGTTGTTGGAAGCCGCGTTGGGACCTTTCGGAGCACTCGCGGTCTCGAGGGAGTCGCCATCTTTCCTGGTAATGTTCCGCTTCAATCCTCCTCCTCCTCCCCCGCCACTCAATGTGGGGATGGTTTCGCCGTCGGTGGTCGATGTAACGGGGCCTTTCGGGTGCGTCAGCCTTCTCGGCATGCCAGCGGAGTTGCCGACTTTCCTGGTGGTGTTCCGCTTCAATCCTCCTACTCTCCCTAATGTAGGGACGACGGTGGTGTTGAGTTTCGGCGGCGGTACTCCCGCTGATCCGCTCCTCGACTCGCCACCGTCCTCCTCCTCCTCCTTGCCGGCTTTGGGTTTCTCGGCCATGTTGCTCTGGGTTGGTTACTGCCGCTTAGACATCCATACACTACACAGGTTAGATAGTTTTTGAAGCTTACCCGAGTTGGTGCCTCCCTACTTATATAGCCCGGAATGAGGGAGGTCCTGCATCACGCTAAAAGTACTTGGGGACGACAACATTTCTCAACCGACGGGAGGACTCACAACTTGTAGACCAGCGTAGGCATGCCATTCGCCGTTTGGGTGGCGGCGACGTTTTCGTCCGAGAACGGATTACTACCTCGGTGGGAATTGACGTCAATGATCCTTTCCGTGTCCGTCGCATCGCTGGCGTACTCGGCTTCGATTTTTACCAACTCTATGGACGTCCATAACATGTCCACCAGTTCCGCGTTGAACTTCATGTTCATGTCCAACACGCCACCCACAGTCAGCCTCAACAGACCGAAAGCGAAATCCAACAGAGCTTCGAGTTTGGCAAAATCAAAATTTCGCCAAAAGTTGGGGACGGTCAAATAGTAGTCGGTATCTTCGGCGCGGCGGTAGATGATGCAGAGGCACAACTTGTCCAACATTATAGGTTGGGACATTTGACTGAGTACCAGTTGGTCTTTCATGATGACGTTGATGGAGGCTTCTAGCGCGGCATTGTCCACCGGACCTTCCACCACGGTGTCAACCTCCATGGGTTCATCCTCCTCTTCCTCCGTTGTTGTATCGACATCTCCTCCGGCTCTAATGTTGGATAGTAGTAACCCGTCCTTCGAGGGAAGATGAGTCAGGCGCTCGAGTATCGCCTTTTTGGTGGCGTCCAGGTTTGCGCCGTTTTGACGTATGCCCGCGTCGATCTTACGTATGTCACTCTCGGGGTACACGTCTCCGATGTCGATGGGCACAAACAGTACTCTTTGAATCGATGCTGACTGTAGTAGCATCTCTTTCGTCCGATGAATCTTCGTCGGTTCCACCCGACACTTACACCAGCTTGCCAACCACCAGAGATTTTTTGGTGGGGCTAAATTCTTGAGTGTCCACATTGAAGTTGAAGGGTGAATATCTGGCCGTATTCTGGACCAGTTTGGCGACGCTCTCATTGTCCGAAATGTTTCGCAATCTGTTCACCATCAGGTTAACCTGAATGTCCGTGTCGTAGTCGGGGTCATTGGTGTTGTTGGCTATGCCCAACATTCGAGCCACGTTGCCGTCTCGTATCACCTTGTTGAATAGTCGCTGTTTGAAAGTCTTGTCATTGTCGACAAACTTCAGCGTGGGGTCCGGGTGAATCCGGTCGTATAATTTGGTGGCCTCTCTCGCGTCGATGGCTATTCTGAAAGCGTTCGCCAATAGTTCACCGACCTTTTGAGCGGCTCTTTCGACCATGTCCGATTCGGTTCAGTTCAACATGGAACACAGGCTGTGCACTAAACATTTCAGAATCTGCGGTAGCTTATCTCTCAGGAAATTGTCCATGTTTTGCACGTTTATCACGCTAGTGGGCAGGTGGGCATTACGGGGGAGTTGCACGTCCGGATCGTCGACCAACGGCGAATTTTTCACGATGACAGTGTCTCTTCTGAATATGAGCGTCGACCTAGAACTGTCCATGAATCCCGTGAATGTACGGGTGGTGCGAGTGGTGAGAGTGTTGTTGTCGTCGACGCTACTCTTTTCGATCGCTGATGCCGCCGTCTCTTCAAAACTTTCTCGAACGCGGTGCAAGAGCTTCACAAACATGTGGCAGTCGGCGGTGGAGGGTGGTGGCGAGGGTCGCCGCTCGTCGTTAGTGGCCGCCAGCTTGGCTTTCTCGTTGCCGTGTAACAGGGCTACCTTGGAATAATCGTACAAGCTCTTGACGTCGGGGTTTTGAAAGAGTGACATTTTGACTCGGTTGTTCAAGAAGGGTTTCAACTTGCCTACAATGTCGCCTACGCAGTCGGTGGACTCTTGTAAAGATCTGGCGTATTGTTTACCCTTCGCGCTGGCCGCCTTGTCGTAGGTAGAGGACATGAGCATGCGACTGGCAGTCAGGGCGTATTCTCCGTGCGAACCAAAGGCGATGATGTTGTTCAAGTAAGAATCGGCATCATCGGCAGCCTCGTCTTCGTCGACGGTGACATCCCATCTCGCGGCGCTTCTACTTCTCGCGCTTTTAGTCGGCGCGACCACAACCAGCTTGGGGTTGAAGTAACGAGAGGCGTCAGAGCTACCACCACCATCGTCATCATCATGTTCTTCTCCTAGATGTATCGCCTTGAGAACACCCAGCGACACGCTTTTCGGTATCAAGTCCGAGGGTTGGTCAAAAAACAAACACTGTCTGGTCACCGCGGGCTCGGTCCTGTTCGTGTTTGGTGTTAAGGTCAACCGAAAACTCTTAGCCACCTTGTCCATGCGAAACGAAAAAGATCCGTCGAGGTTGGAACGATCACCCTCGTCGAAGTTTGACTACGAAATAAGTTCTGGTCAACAGGGAGGGGTGTAACGCGCCGCTACGACGACATTCATTGGCGATCCACAGTCTTTCGTCGACGTTCAACTTGTGCTTCGCAAAAGATTTGAACGTGGTCAGCAAATCTTCCGACACGTTACCCGAGAATAGAAACTGGCAAACGTCACTGAGGTAATCGGTCGGTGCGAGGTTAGGCTCCAGGTAGAACCAAAAGTTGGGTGACCGCCCCAGAAACTTGCACAGCCCCCGGTTGTCGTGAGCGTCAGTGATCAAGACGCAGTACAGCAAGAGTCGTTCCGTCTCTTCGTCCGGTTCACCACCGACGAGCGTGTCAAACACGCACCGCGCCAGCGAATCCACCGTGTCGCTCATCCAAAAGTTGTTCTTGAACACGTCCTCCAAGAGCGACAGCAACATTTTGACCAGCGCCCGTCTTACCGCCGACACCGACTGCATTTGGATGTTGCCCCGTCCCTTGTTGTTCTTCGCCGCCGCCAGTTTCGTTTTGTTGATCTCTCGGCCAAACTGGCGAATGTGGCAAAACTGCATCAGCGTGGCTCGCACCTTGTCGGGCCAGTCAATGTCGAACATGACGTGTTTGTGGAATCCTCCGTCCAACAAGAGATTGCGCAGACTGACGACAAAGTAATAGAACGTCGTGCAGACCATGGCGGGTTGCGCGGCGAGAAACTGGTTTATGTCGGCCTCCAACTCTTGGACGGCCCAGTGACTATTGTTGCTGCCTCCGCCTTCGTCGTTGATGGCGTCCATGCCCACCAGACTCGCCACACGAGGACTGAACTGTCGCGACATGGACATCCTCAACTTTTGCGAATCGGCGCCACTCAATATTTCGTCAAAGCCCGGCACTCTCACCCATCGCATGGCTCGCAGTATACGCTCGGCGCTGGCGGCTCCTCGGTACATGTTGATGTTGACACAAAACAGATAGTCCACCGCCTCTTTGGGCGTTTTGTGTTCCAGCATAAAATCGTACTCAACGAACCTCAACAGATCTCTACCCGGCCAAGGGTCGGTCGCGTACACACCCAAGGTGTTGACGGTGGGTCCCTTTCCTCCTTTGATCATGTCGTTCGCCAATTCGAAGTAGTTGTTGCCGAAGGTTTGTCGGTCAATCTTTAACGTGCCATCGACGGGTAAAAAGTTGGCGGAGGTGGGTCTGTGACGACCCGTCGCCTTGGCTAGCGCGTTAGCGTTGATAGTGATGCGCTGTTCCTAGTTGGCCGTTTGGGCTCGGAGCGCCGCGGCCAAACTGCAGTCCTTGCACACGTAGGGGACACTGACGAATGGCAACGTCGAGACGTTGAACGGGTTGGCGGCGGCGTCACCGCTGGAGCAGGAGGCTGTCGACGTGTCTACGAGTCTGGCGATCACGGCGTCCGGGTTGGTGTTTAAAACAGACCCCCAATTGTAATCTATGCCCATGTCGTTCGAGACCGAATTCAGAACATCTCGGATATTTTCCACCCCCTCCAACTTTGCCGGGACGTTACTAATGTCGTCGTCCCATACAGATTTCAGATCGGCGATGTAAGCTTGAACCAGATCGCAACGGTGTATGTGCCGGAAGCCCTCTTTCTTAATGTAGTCAACGATCGTGTTTCTCTCGTGAACTATACCCATCCCCAATGCGCCGACGTTGTCGACATAGGTCGAAATGAATTCCACGTTTCCGAATCGCACGCCATCAGTTTGGGAATGTAGACTACTACTACTACTACTAGTGGGTGGTGGTGGTGTTGGTGTCGGTGTTGAAACGCAAGGCGTGTGTGAAATGTGTAGCTCTCCCACATAACAACGACAAGCGCGCTCCTCCTCATCATCATCATCGTCGTCGTCGTCATCGGCCCTCTTATCGTCAGCGCCATTCACAAAGGCTCGGTCCGGTCGAATGTGCCATTTCTGAATTTTCGTCGCGCGTCGATCTATTGGTGGTGGTGGTGGAGGAGTAGTAGTAGTGTCTTTACGTTCCGACATGAGTCATTGTAACAGGTTGAGCGCCCGGCCGTCAGTGTTGAAATTGTACACGCCTCCGCTGGTCTCTCCGTTGAGAATTCTCTCCGTGCTCAGGTCGAAACCCGGCAACCGATTGACTATGGTGTCTACAACCTCTTTGACTCGCCTCACCGAAGTCTTGTCCTTTTCAAACAGTTTCGACAAGAGTTCCTCTAAAGGCGGTGTTTGTTGCGACGGCGTGTGCCGCCGATCAGCAAATTCTATCAATCTCTTCTCTCTGCCATTTCTGTATCGACCGCCGACATCATCGCTCTCGACCACGCTACTCTTCTCTTGGATGATTTTATAACTGCCCGAGTATATGGGCGTCACCAAAGTTAGCGTGGCCATCTGAATCCTAAAGACGACTTTGTCTTGTCGAAGATACAAGTCTAGGATGTTGTAGTGTGGCAAGTACATGGCTCGCACCTTAACCTTTTCCATCTCGGGGCGTCGACGTCGGTCGAGGCTACGGTCGTACATGGAAAACAGCGGCACGGCTTTACCGTCTTTCGACGAAACTTCTACCCTCAAAGCGTTTTCGTCTTTTCGGACGGACCACATCTTGACGGGTACGATGGTGGGCACAGTCTTGAGCAGGCCAGTCAGTCGAGCTTTTAGGTCCGTCTGGAGCTTGACGTTATCCAACTTGGAGGTGGCGTCGATGGCCCCTCGTATGTCACGTCTCATGGCCTCTTCGTCCAAATCTTCGATCCGACAATTTTTGGTTCGCGAGTCACAAGCCACATGGTCTATGACGCAGTCAAAGAATTTGGCAAGGTGTTCGTAGTCTGCGACAGTTCGAGTCGTTAAACGCTCGGTGCAATCACTCAACAGTTTGGTTTGAGCGTCGAGCATGTTATGTCGATCAGACTCGCTGAACCCGGCAAACGCCGAATCGTTGGTGACACTATTGACAGTGCACAACATTCTAGGCAGGTGGGTCGAACAGCCAGCGCCCGTACTACTACTACTACTACTACTACCGTTATTAGTGTTGGTCGGTTGGGTTCTCGTTGTAGCCGACATGAAACCTTTGCCACTACTACTACTACTACTACTACCGTTATTGGTGTTGGTCGGTTGGGTTCTCGTTGTAGCCGGCTGCTGCTACTGCTGCTGCTATCATCATCGTCACCCACTTTGGGTCATCCGTGATCCATCCTATAAAGCTTGGGGACCGTTGTTAATGGTACGTTGCCACCGATGTTACTGTTGTCATCGTACAACATCGGTGGTGCCGTCGGCGTAAGGCCGCCATACATTCTTCCGTCAGGGCCGTCAAAAGTGGCATTGTCGATGTGGGGCGTGCCATGATAGTTGATGCGAGCGTCCACCAGCAGTCGGAAAGAGTGTTGGCCAGCAATCACCGCCTCGTTAGAATCTTCGGCCGATAGCGGCGGCGGCCTCACATTCTTGTAACTCCAGTTGGTGTCCCTCGCCATGGTATTATCCCAATGGAAGGCATCGCTGTCGTGCTCAAAGCCCGCCAATTGCGGTTCCATCTTTACGCGGTGCTAAGTTTTAGAATTGGAGGGGGTTGGCAAAATCAAATCAAACAAACATTCAAGTCGGGTAACACCTTCATTTCTTCACTAGACATTTACATATACAGAGTAATATAACAACCAAAATCACCATGCTAAATAGGTAGAAGATAGGTAGAAGCGCTCACCATCCAACTCGACGGTAAACTATTTAGCATTTTTAAAGCCTCGTGGTGTTGATCCAATAGCCCATCGTCCAGTAACATGTGTTTGTGCATGATGTTTATAACGTCGCCCAAGATGGAAGGTGCGTGTACCACGGGTGTCCCGTTCAACATGTGCAGCGTGCTGCGTGTCCCACCGCGAAAAAGTGTCCTCCTCTCCCGTATCACCTTCGTTACCGACAGTGTATTCAGAGTCGTACAAGATGTGTTTCTGGTTACCCAATATCCTAAAGTCGGGGCCGTTGATGTTACACGTGTCCTCAATCTTGTGAGCTCCGTGAGTGTCGAGTCGCACCACCATCCGGTCCGCTCTCGTCGGACATTGTATTGTTATGATATCCTCCTTTGCGGACCTAACAGTAAAAATGTAGTGAGAGGTACCCGAGTGAGAGTACCTCCAATTGCCATAGCCGTGTCCACCACTCTCGGGCGTCAGGGTGGTAGTCTTGGGACAGTAGTAACCTCCTCGGTCGCCGTCGACCTCTCCACTCATTTGCGCCTTCACTATCCTACTCATACAATACAATTTGGGTAGCTCTGATTTGTCGATGGTAGAAGCGTTGTACATGGGAATGGTGGTCGGTTCGCAGACGTGTAGCCTGGTGCGAGAGTCGATCATGGTACACTCTTCTTTCAAAACTCGACCGCTCACGCTGGCCACCATGCCGTCGCATTCGTCGACCACCAGCGTGTCGCCGCCGTCGCCGTATTCCAAGTTGGCCACGTAGAACCGATCCTGGTAGATAGAGTAGAACGGATTCATCTTGTACACCGTCATGGGTTCGGGTGACACCTCTTCCACGAACGGCACCTCCACAAAGATTTGATGGCCCACCACTTAGGCTCTAGAGATGGTGTACATTGTCGTGATGTCTCGATAGTGTACCGGTCTGAGTCCGTACTCCGCGAGGGCTTTCTTCTGCAGCCACAACATGACGGTCGGTGGTACCAGGCTCCAAGTCACCAGTCCCTCCGTTTTGGTGATGAGGTAGTCGTTGGCCACCGTCTTTGTCAGCTCGGTAAAGTGGTTGACCTTGTCGTGTAGAAATTGGGTGTAGTCTATAACCATCGACTCGTTCAACGTGGACTCGACGGAACCTCGAGTGTAGTTGCATACGGCATTCAACTTTGTCGCGATTTGGTCGAGTACTTGAGCCTGGTTGTTCATGGTGTCGGCTACCGTCTCTATGACGTGAGTGTTAGTGTTGGCCCAAGCTTTGATGGCGTCCACATTGTCGGACACCCAATCTACCTCGTCCGAGGTGGCCGTGCCGTACAACCAGTGGTGTATCTCGCCGACGAAGGGTAGTAGCACGAATCTTCTATGTCTTTGCGGCGGCGGCGGTGGTGTCGTGTTGTCGTTGTGCCAAACCGAACGCTCGAACATTTTCCAAGTTACATTGTACGTTGTCGTGTTCGGTCAGTGTCGACGATATATGGGTGATCATGGATTCCGTCATGGCGGTCACCATACTCTTACAAAACTGAGAAAGTCTAGCGTCGTCGGTTATGTCTCTCGCGTACTTGTTGATGTAGTCTCGCAAACAGGCCAGTTTGGGTACCAGCATTTTGGCTTCGGTCACATCCAAGTGAACCGTCACGGTGGTGGCTTTTAGAATTACACGTTCCTACACTTCGGCGATGGCGGGTGGGTGATGTCTTTGCGGTGTGTTCAACCGAGGCTCCGTAGCAGTAGCATCGGTCGTCGTGGTCGTCGTTACAACAACACCCCTCTTGTACAAGGGCACGAACGATGAACCACCATCTTTAACAACAGCGGCGGCGGCGATTGACACTAGTAGGATGTTGAAAGTTAGATGGAAGTCGGACGACGACATGGTGAAAAATAACGACTGGTGGTCGGTGCGCTGCTAGTAGTAGTAGTCTTGTTATCACCCGAGGAGGAATTGGGAAATTGATTCACGAGTGACCGACTCTTAACCCATCTACCCAAGCTGGTCAAATAATCCAAGTTCCTATCGGTGCTGTAACGACAACGCGATATGTTGGTCCAACTGATGCTGGAAATTTTTAGGGGGCTCCGCAAGCCCGTTCCATAGAGCCACGAGTCTTGTGTCAATTGGTCTAACGTGTTCCGACTCTCGGGCGGTACCGACAGGTTAGTCAACAGCCGTTTCATGTTGGAGCGTACGTGTTCGTGGTCCTTGTTGGCTCCTCCGCTCCCCGTCTTCGTTTCCTCGGTCGCCTTTATGTCAAACTCGAAACGCACACCCGGTAGCATGCGAAGCAGTATTTCATTTTCGTTAAAGTCAAACTCGTCACCCGAGCGGTAATAGTGTTTGGGCAACTGGTATTTCTCGTACGCGGAGCGTAATGTTTCGAGCATGACTTCTCTGATCCAACTCACGTTTCTAGTTTCGAGGTACCTTGCAAGTTGGTCGCGTTTGGCGAACGCGTGAAAGTCGTAGCTGCCTTCTCCCACCTCAATGGGGTTGGTTTTGTTGCTCACCAAAACCAGATACACGGACATCATCGCGTACACCACCGACGCGTAGTCGTTTGCGAACCCGTCGTGTAAGAGTTCCGGAGACGTGGTCGTGTAAGAGCCCTGTCGAAAGTTGGTGTGGCGGTCCTTGTGTTCGTAGGGTCGGGCGATACCAAAGTAGATGATGGTAATCTTGGGTTTAAGCTCGTCGGGATAACCGACGAGGACGTTTTCAACTTTGGGATCATTGTGGTACACGTACAACATTTCGAATAGCGAGAACGAATTGCAGATTTGACCAAAGATGTAGTTGCGAGCGGCTAGCGTGTCTCTACGGTGGTAATCGGGCTTGCTCAGGTAACAGCACAAGTCTCCGACGGCATGATCCGAGCCCAACACCAGACAGTGGGTGTTGAGCCTATTCACGCGCTCGTAGTAGTCATCGTTGGACTCGCCTGCCCTGGGTAAGAATTCGCGTGAATGATTATCGCTGGTGAGGTAGTTTGTGTACTCCAAGAGGGCTGGACTGATGACCAAATCCAAATAAGTCAGATATAGGTTGATGTACAACTCGTAAGGCATGTACAATTCTGGTTGGCTCAGGTATTGGTACATCTTGAAGGCGTAATCAAAGTCAGGTTCATAGTCCAACAACAGAACCTCTCCCGTGTCCAGTCGGATCCAATTGACGAGTTGGTAGAACGATACATTCTTCACGACGACCGGCCGATTGGCATCGTGTTCAAAATAACTCCGTTGTACGCGTTGGAACAGACGTAACCGGTCGATGTCCTTCAGAAACGGCGGGGGATTCTTTCGCCACTTTTCGACGAGTACGCGAGACTCTTCTTTCTGGTTGGCGTCAGTGGCTACTATGTGTCCGGACAACACGCGGAGTCGCTCGCAGTGTTTCGTGTGGTTTGGCCAATCGGTGTTTTGCCAGTTTCAACTCGGCCATGATGTGGTTGGTGTTCACGGTCGCCGGCACGGTGACGCTCTCCAACTTCTTGACCACTCGTCCATCCTTGGAATGTTCTTTGCGGTGAGCTCGCTGGGCCACGCAACAGTTGGTTATGTACACCGCCTCACTATCCTCTCCCTCCCCGTCGTCGGCAGGTCGCCTTCTGTTCATGGGAATGGGATCGTCACTGTCTACGTACTTTCTGAACACGTAGACTTGATCGCTGTCTATCGCACTCTTCATGATTCGGGTACCGAAAGTAAAACACATGTTCCGTTTGGGGTCGTCGGTTCGGCGTCTCTTTATGTACTTGTCGACAGTGTACACACCGTTGATAGTAGTTGGGGGTAATTTTTATTCCGACTCGACTTTTAACATGTCCGCGTGTTCTTCACTATTCACACCCACCTCCATCGGGTCGCCACCGATCTTCAACTTTTGGTAGAGTGCATCATAACCGCTTCGCAGTTGGTAGTTGGTGGTGGTTGAGCTTGCTTCGGCTCGTACCACCGCCAAATCCCCGGTTGACCTATTGTGGTGGGTACTAGGTGCCATGCGTCTTCTTAGCTTATTCCTCCTACTCATCTCGGTGGAAGACTTGGGCATGTTAGTCCGTGCGTGGTATATAGAGATGGGGGGGGGGGAGCGGCAGCGGCGGCTGCTGCTGCTGCTGCTGTGGTTGGGTAGGTGTTGCTCCTAGAGCTGGTAGTGGTTGAATGTACCCTGGTGGCCACTACACCATCGCTTTATAGCCGATGCGGTGTGCAACCTCGGTGACAATCTTGGTCAACAGTGAAACCGAATACATGCCGGGTAATGTGATGATACTACCGCATCTAACAGTAGACTGTCTTATTCGCTCTTCGATGAAAATCACTTGGCTGAAAGCGTTGTTGACTAGAACCGAGAGGATAAACTCAAAGTCGTCTTCCGACTGCAGCTTTTCGGGTTCGATGATGGGCAGGTGGCACGCCGTACAGTGTTCCATCGTCAATTTGGCCTCGCAAATCAAGAGCCAGACGTCAAACTCAAAGTTGACTACCGAATCGATGAAGGCCTCGACTTCTTGTCTGAACGGTTTACCCATTAGCTTCTCGTCGATTTGGGACTTTTGCCGACACTGGATGTTGTCCACGGACAGATAACAAGACGCGTCGTAGTTGGCCTTTATACCGTGCGACACGCGGCACCGGGCGTCGGGGCAGTTGAGGTACGCAGACTTGGGCGACAGGATGACCACCAACACTTCGTACAGGGTAATGTTGTTGACCAGATTGGTGATCTTGGCTCGCACCTTTTGGTGTAGCGGGACGTTAGCGAAGATCATCTTTAGTTTGGCATCTCTCGTCAACGGCTTGGGGTCGGCTAGGTTTTTGTACCGCGTCTTGCTCTTGTCTTCCGCCTTCTTGATCATGTGAGTGATCAGGGAACTTAAAAGCGCGTCTACGGCCCGTCCGATGTTGCCACCGTTACCCTTCGGATTGGCGAGGCCGCCCGTCTCACTCTCCTCTTCTTCCTTCTCGTCTTCTTTCATCTTGTCGTCGTCGTCAATGTCCATCTTCTCATCCTCATCACCCTCTCGCGCCGGTCCTCCTCCTCCTCCCCTTTTACCGAGAATTTAGTTGGTCAAGCGCTCAACGTTGAACCCGTAGTATATGCACAGTTGAGTTTTGTCAAAGTACAAACTGTCTTCTCGGTCCGATATCAGACCGACCAACCGGGCGCAGTGATTCTTGAGACTCTTGAATAGATTGTCCAAGATGCGTCGGTGAACGTCGTTCAAGTAGTACACCATGTTGATGTTCACCGACATTTGCCTGGCCGTCACGCACGACAAGACGCCCTTGCCCACCTCACCAGACCAGGTAACCTTCTCTTGGGTGCATTTAACCCGCCAGGAGATGTTGTCAGAATTAGTCAGACGGAAAGTTTGGCAGTTTACAAAGTAAGACTTGGTGTTGACGCCTATCTTGGCCGCGGGTTGACACAGGGTGTTGTTCAACGATATGGCATTGGGGATCGGCAAGATCTTGAAAGGTGGAGCCGCCTTGTCGCCACCGCCGACCTTCTTGTTGTCGGCCGGCGGTGGCTGTTGGCGCACCGACAGGATCTTCTTGGACGCATGCAGAGTCATCAGGTTGTTGAGCGGCATCAGCGCGTTGAGGTAGTACCGGGCTTCGTCTTTCAATCTGAGGAGATGGTTAAAACGTCAGTGCGAAAAGTCGGCCAGCACCGCCAGGATGATTTTTCGCTTCATGGCTTTGAGCACCGACTCTTTGATGTAGGTACCTTTCAGGTAGATGCCCAACATGGAGCCCAACGCCTCGCACCGCGCCACCAGACCGGGCTCATCTTTGGGTAGCGGTCGATCCGTCAGCGGGTCCACCCATTCGCCCTTCGGCGACTTCATGTACAGGTTGTAGTACACCGTGCAAGCGACGTCCACGTCGATGCGCAACGTGTAGGGGCTTATCCCGAGTTGGGACGCCTTGTCCGCGCCAAACTTGTCGACAAAATCTTCCGTGTGCGGGTAGACCTTCGCCGCCGTCTCTCGGTTGTAGCGCGTGTTGCGTTCGATGCGCACGGTTCTACCGTCGAAGGGCGAGGGTGCCGTAGCGTCGTTGAATGCGGCTCGCGCCTCTTCGGCGGCCCTCACCTTACCCTCCGCGTGCAGGCGGTTCACCTCTGTTAGCGCGCACTCCAACCTGGCAAAGTAGGGCGAATGCACGACCCAGTGCAACAAAAAGTAGCACTTCTTCTTGTCCAACAGACTGTGAAGCGTGTGGTGCTCTTGTTCGATCTGCATCATCCGTTCGCCGGCCGTGATGCCCGGATAGTAGGTGAATCCCTTGGAGTACTTGTTGATGATGTCGGGGATACATTGGGACACCTTGCATTCAAACTGCAGGTCCACCTCCAGTGCGGGGGGTGATTGGTGGTCTTCTCGGACTCGGTGTTCGATCATGGCAGGCCAACCCCACGCCACGAATATAGAGTCGGTGTCGCCGTAGGCCACGTCAACCTCGGTCAGAAAGTTGTGCAGCGTCGCTCGCAGGTTCAGGAACGCGCGATGGCCGTAGCTCGTGATGGCGGAACCGACCAAGTAGTTGCAAGTCTCGAGGCATTGCCTCTATGCCCCAAGTAGGTTACATCTGGTGCTTTGAAAACACACTTGCTTTTCTTCAACTTCACACCAGCCTTCTCCATTTGTTTCAGTACCTCTGTCAAACTACTTAAATGTTCCGCATCAGTCTCACCCGTTATAAGAATATCGTCCAAGTAGACTATAACATGCGAAATTCCTTGCAGCAAATTCTCCATGGTCCTCTGAAAAATACCAGGCACTGATGATACTCCATAAGGTAGTCTGTTGTACTGAAAGAGTCCTTTATGAGTGTTGATGGTGACATATTTCTTTGAATCTTTGTCTAACAACAACTGAGAATAGGCATGGGACATATCCAGTTTAGTGAAAGTCTTCCCTCCAGCCAGTTTAGCCAGTATATCTTGAAATTTGGGAATCGGGTATGCATCCATAGTTGCTACTTCATTCACGGTCACTTTATAGTGACACAAATTCTTATAGATTTATCTGATTTAACTATGGGAACTATGGCTACTGCCCACCGTGAAAACTGAACAGGTTCAATGACTTTTTCACTTACCAAACGTTCCAACTCCATGTCTATCTTCTCCCTTACTGCATACGGAACTGGGCGAGCCTTGAAAAACCTTGGCATTGCGTTTTGATCCACTTGGATGACCGCCTTAGTTCCTTGAATAGTTCCTAGTTCCTCTTCAAAAACCATGGGGTATTGTGCGACCACTTCTTCACAGGTTGTCCGAACACTATAAATCCCATTCCAGTCCAGGTTAATATGATGTAGCTGCAGTCATGTCCTAACAGAGTTGGGCCGTCTCCTGTCGCAACCACGAGAGGAAGAGACTGTACCTTATTGCCATAATCCACTTTCATGTTCACCTTCCCCAACACCTTTAGGGGTTGACCAGTATAGGTACATAACACCACATCTGTATCACTTAAGACAGGACGGTTTTTGTTATTCCACAGTCCATAATAAGTCTTGCTGCTCAGAATTGTGACAGATGCCCGTATCAATTTCCATAGGCACCACTTTCCCACAAAGTCTGAGCTTAATCACTAGGTGAGCTTCATGTGGTGTAGTCACTTTATACATAGCATAGTCTTCCACCATAATACTTCCTACATGTTCCACTTCTTCAGTATTTTGTGAAACAACATCCTCAATGTTGTGAGTCCTACCTTCTTTCAGTTCCTTCCGTTGGCACACTCTTGCTATATGCCCAATTTTTCTACAGGAGTAGCAAACCACTTGAAGGAACTTGCACTTTGTAGATAAGTGATTGCCTCCACACCTGAAACATTGTACTGGAACATACTAGCTCTTGTTGCCCTGTTGATCAAAAAAGTTTTTCTCACCACTCCGAGTCACTGTGCTTGCTCCTTGAATCTTGTTAACTCTGCGACTTGGTTGCCCAAACGCATTTGTAGATTTTCTGTGTCCTTCGCTGCTGCTTCCATTGCTAGAGCAGTAGCCTCTGCCTTGCTAATGTCCAAATCTCGATCTGCTAGAAATCTTGCTTGTATCTTGTCATCTATACCACAAACTAAGCGATCACGTAACATATGGAGCAGTTGATCACCAAATTCACAGTGTTCAGCAAGTTTCCGCAAGTCAGCGATAAAAGCTGCCACGGACTCGCCTTGTTGCTTAAATCTCGAGTTAAACTTGAACCTTTTCATTATGACAGATGGTTTTGGACACATATGATTTACTAGCACCAACTTTAACTGATCATATGACTTTGTATCCGGCTTAGCGGGGAGACACAATGATCGTATAGGCTCGTAGGTTCTCGCTCCACACACAGCTGCCAATAACGTAGATTTCTTCTTATTTTCTTCAGTGATGTCGTTAGCCACAAAAAAATGCTCCAGCCTTTCAACATACTGCATCCAAACTTATGTGTCACTGTTGAATTGTTCAATCCTGCCCACCAGTGCCATACTGCCCGTTTTAATCTTCGTCGCCAATTGTAATAACTTGAATATGGCAGAGTAATAAAAGATTTATGTCACATCAGGCCCACCCATTATTAACAGATTATGGCTAGATCTTGACACGCAGAGAGTGGAGTATAAACTCCCCAATATTGGACAAACTATCCTTATGACACCTAGTTTTGACAAACAATTTATACGAAACAACTCTTGAAACATCGCAATCATGAAGCAGTGTGAAGCAAAACAAAACAATGTGATTGAAGCAATTGACCAATATGAAACATAACTCATAACAGTATGGCTCAAGACCCGAGAGCATCTCTGCCCTCTCTTTTTGCCCAAAGTGCGCTAACTTGTTCTGCAATGCATTGCCCTCCCACAGGCTAGCCAGGATTGCAAAATCATAATAATCCTGGTACTCCTGCTCCTCAACTTTCACCCCTAAATCAAAAGCATGACAGGAGAGACAATCGGCACTACTGCTGCACAGGCTGACTCCCCCATATTACAGTCACACACCACTTTCGAAGACTTCTCCACCATTGTCTCAGCAGGTACAGTTGACAGGATTAATTCGCAGAGTTACAGATTTTGTAATTCCGCACTTATATTTCATTTTTAGCAGCTTA
>JAOXOF010386862.1:0-11215 GCA_028571265.1 Pagurus longicarpus | reverse complement strand
ACTTTGATATCATTGAAATATGGTCCCGCACATGTTCAAAAAATAGCGGGTCGAAAAATCTATATCAGCTGCTGTAATAGCCGTGGAAAGGTGGACCTGGGCAGTCATGCGTGACAGAGAAACCGTATGTCGCTCACCATATATATCGCCTATTCTCGTTCATAATGCATATATATGTCAAATGTACATATATAAGACGACTTATGATAGTGGAAACAAAAACCAGTATAATAATTTGTAAATAATCGGCGATAAATTACGAATACGTAAAGTGTTCACATTAATGGGGTTTGTGAGGGCGATGAGCGAAGGAATTGAGAAATAATATAAGAACCCCGTCATTTTCTGTCTATTTTCCGTTTATAATGCAATATATATGCGTCAAATATGTATATACAAGACCACTTACGATAGTGCGAACGAAAACAAAGCTTAATAACCCCCAGTTATGGGCGAAAATATACGATAAATGGGGGAATAGACAATATCGGGATTGGGTGAATGTTATATATTTCTGTTTTAGCTAGCTTTGTTTGGACATATTGTGAAGGCAATCAGAGCCTGGATTTATATTATACAATGTATATTTAGACCTTCACAACATACTATTTACAATTTTATGTATAAACATAACAATACTGCCCTCAAAACATGTAATTTCCGATGTAAATATAAAATTATGATTTACCGTGTCTGCGTGGGGTGATGTGGTGTTTGGGGGATGTGGGAGTACTTGGCAACCATCGATTACATGTTTAGTGCCACTCGAATGGTAACCATCTATGGGAGAATCCTGCATCCCCGCCCAACACGTAATTTTCATGCCTCAGAAGCGTAAAAAGGTAGGTTACGTAAATTGCGTCTTGTGTGAGTATGAGGGCGAGTTCGGGAGTGATGTGGGGTGGTATGGGTAGCTGAGATATGGGGCTATTACCACATCAATATTTATTTGCCTACGCCTTATAGCGCGGTTCGGAACGTCCGTGAATATCACGCCTTCCAGAATACTCCCCGCAGTCAAAGCATAGTACCTTCCAGAATGCTCCCCGCAGTCCTCTTGTTAAGCAAGGTGAAGCATTGCTTTGTTCCGATGAATTCCATACTCCCTCCCGCAGCTGCTGCCCCTTTCAGTGACATGTAGGGATCAGGGCCAGTGTTACCACACATAAACATTGCCAGCCATTATAAATCTCACTCAGGGGGGGTCATCTTTTTTTATAACCGAGTGTACATTAAATCTCATTAAATGTGGTCCATTGGTACTCGTGAATCATTTAGTCTCGTTTCCTCTATGTAGAACTCGTGCGTGTATGAATAATTGCCTGGATGATACACCATTTAATTAGGTGCATATCCCCATGTAACATGTTGATTCAGTAAATATTCAGTAGGAAACTATGTGGGTAATTTTCGAAGCATCAGGGATCATTAGTCTTGTCAAAAATACAGGCAACTAAAGCGTACGACAATAATCTAACAATAGCAATTGAAGAAACAGAAGAAGAAAGTAGACGGCCACTCGGTAGAGCGCATGCTTCTGTCTAAATGTGTTGGATCATTCTGAAACATTAACTGAATCATTCTTGACTCATAAGGAATTAACCTACAAAATTTCGAGCTAATCCGCCAAGCTTTGACATAAACACGTAATAATTATCTGCGTAAGTAAGATGAGAACAAGTCAATTTCTCACCAACTTAACCCTTTCGCACTCGGGATATTATTCTATCGACCAGATCTCTGTCTCTATCAATTGAATTGATACGGCCCACCGAAATCGCTGCAAGAAACTTTAATTATCACCCAGTTTTCACCCATAAATATTGCCTCAACAGTACTCAAATGCACATGGGGAGACAGAGGAAAGATAGATCTCCAATAATTGTGAGGCAATAATCTCTAAAACTGTAAATAATTACCGATTACCTAGGGTAAATTAAAAATAATTCACTAGCGGTCGCGACATTTTCAAGTGTAACTCGAGATATTTCCTAAACTGAATGAAAAACCTGGTATAAGTGTTATATAAAATCACTAGCATTTTTTCTGCTCTCTTCAATGGTTTATTCAAATAAATTATATCCTCATTATTTCTATAGGAAAATAGATGATTTATACAAGGTATTACTCAGGCATATGTTGCAGCCGGAAATGCAGAAACATTCACTCAGCGTCGTTTTTTGTCCAAAATAATAGTGTTTATGTATAATTTATGGGTTGACAGGAAGGCTGAAAGACGTACGTACAAGATTGAGTCAAGAAATAAATTCGTATCTTCGAATTATCACGGTAAAACTATCACATTTCTGTCCAATCATATCTCCACACGGCATTCTGACAGACAAGATCAGTGGAAATATAAGGTTATTTTCGCGATCATGTATAGCATTTTTTTATTTGCTTTCAAGTGGTATCCTTCTTTAAATTCTACCATCAGTATCTCTGTAATCGGAGACGAAAATCGCGAGTCCGAGTCGAAAAAAAAACTGCACAATCTGGTCGATTTTGAACGTTTGGAATTACGAACATAATTATCATATACGTAAATGTTGTCGCTAATTATCACACTCTTCTATAAACAAGACCCACTACTCTATCTATAATCACATTTGAAATATAGATCAATATGCCTACCGAACCGTTACGAATCATTTAAACTCAACTGTACTCACCTTCACTCGTTTGAGCTCGTATTTTCGCCACCATATCGATGTAGAAGACAAATAATAATCCATATCAGGTTCCAGATGATATATCGATATAGTTTCAATCACATGATATCAATATATTCTAGGTATAAGGCTTCCACTGCTCTTTTCTAACATACAAGATGGCGTGAGTGTACACTGACTGACGAGCCATGATATACTAATTATTTACTCCGTGCTTATTGTTTTGGTTGTAGGAGGAACTTGCAACATATCTCCACACAGAGGGTTGCCATACAGGTCTTCTCATGCGAAATATTGAACACTTTAGCGTCTTTTTAACCCAAAACCTATAAGGACGCAATAGCATCCCAACGTGCATTTACTGTGGAGCCCATGAAGACGCTAAAGCGTCCTAACGAGTGCGAGGGGTTAAAAGAGAGAGAAAAAAGCAGACTATAGTCAAGGAATCAATTACAAAAGGGAAAAGCTTCAAACTAGCATAATGTATATTATTATATGGCAAGCAACAGGTGACTTCTTTGAAAGAGTGTAATGGTGAGATCATAAACTGTAGAGAACACATGGTGACACAAGTCAAATAGTTTTATGAAACGTTATGCTTTTCATGTATTTCAGTTACATCAATTGATTCAACAACAGACACAAGCAAAGTCCCACATATATCTGTAGATGAAAATAAGGTTTGCTTTAAGCAAAATGAAAAATGGAATAGTTCTAGAAGATGATAGTGTAAGATGTGTTCAGAAGGATGCAGGGGATGAGGTCCATTGCAAATTAGCTTAGATATTCACCCAATGTTTATATAAGCGGGATGGTCCAAAAGCTTGGTGCAATGCAGTAGTTACTCTACTATACCAACAAGGCAATAAGAAAAACCTTGGCAACTACCGCCCCATTATTTTATTATACAATTATACAAGTGTTTACTAAAGTCCGCATAAATAGTAAGGGGGTCGTAGTAAAGGTTTTAAGCATATATTCGTTGCCCCTCACCAACTTTCTTGGGGTTTGGGGGCAAAACCCCCATCCCTCTGTTCTTTATGTGCAGTTGCAGTTTTAAAGATAGAGCGTTCATACTTAGTAAGCATAGTAATGAGGGCCTATAAAGGTTTGTAGCAAAAGTGTTTTTGCCCCCCACGATGGTAGGGGGCAGAACGCCCTTCACCCTGTTTGTTCTTCATGTACGGCTACAGATTTGAGGATAGTATTCATAAGTGGTACTGGAAAACGATCATAGCAAGAAATTGATTTGCCCTTCATCCCCAGGGTCAGAGGGTAGGGGGTGGGGGAAGGCCCACATCCATGGTTTTGGAAGATATAGTGTTCATACTTAGTGTTTGTATGGTCGTATGGAAGGTTTTATGCAAAACAAATTTTGCTACTTCCCCACCCCACTCCCTCCCTCGACTGGGGGCACCGGCCCCCAAACATGGCCAGAGTTTTAAAGATAGGGTGTTCATACTTAGCATGCATAGTAAGGCGGGGGTCACACATAGCCGAATTTCGTCCGAAATGAACCCGAACTGACTTCGGCTTTGATTCGGGCATGTTCGGGGAACTTTTTCATGGCCACGGTTTTATCGGTATATCGGTATGCATTCGGTAGGCATTCGAAAGTGGATTTCGAATGCAAACCAAATACATACCGTATAGTTTCCAAATGCAAACCGAAGGTATTTCGAAATTAAAACTAACTGTAAAATTTGAATTTTAACCGTTTTTTTTACCTTCGAATACAAACCGAATGCAAATCGATTACAAATCGATGACATACAGAACCCATAACGATTGCCGACCGAAGTCTGACACTTGGGTATAAAATGGACCATTTGGAAAAACGTCTCTGGCGAAGCCGGAATTCTCCATAAACTGTTGCCTCGCTATCGCTCGGCACGAACAAATTGAGGGGAAAATGGTCTAAATGGATAGAAATTGATAAAGTAAGTGTGAAAGAGTTAATCAGAAATGACGCCAAATCGCGTCATCGTGCGCAACAGGGTTAAACAAAATATCCTAACCCCCAAGATGCCGGACCAGATAGTGTTAACCCCTTCCGTACGATGACGCTTTATATTTACCTGTGATCTGTTTAACCCTTTCACACCCAGGACGCTTCAATGTTGAGATGTTTGGGGTTGTATCTATTCACATGCTTGAAAAGGCAAGTAAACGCTCGTTATCTATAGGATTATAATATAATGACAAGGTATGCAACCAAACTCTTCTGTGGTCGCCGACCTCGTTCTTATTATTGTTATTTTATGCAATGATCAGCTCTTTTCCTACTTCTATGGTATATTATAAGCTACAGTGAAGACTGAGGAATAATATCAGAGTGATTAAAATACAATACAATGATATGTGTTAAAGTACTGGCTGATATAATGTAAGTAATTCACTCCCGTTGAGCCCGCCAGAACTTCCATGCGAGATATAAACTTTGTGTCATTTCATATCACTAACACCACATTTTATGACATATTTGTGATATTATTTGGTATTCATGATTGGTCTAAGTAGTAGAGTGTCAATGCATCTTAAAAATGAAACTTTGAAATCGGTTAATATATCGTATAGACATTTGTGTACGTTAATAAATATATATTGAGCAAGTTTCCACTTGATTAATTGCACTCATGACTTTAATTCATGCTTCAAGTCATAGATAAGGTATGAAAGAGAAGAATTGAACATAATTGTTTGGAGGTGAGAACATTTTTATACCTTGCATGGAAGTTCAGGCGGGTCAGGCTGGCATTATTACGAGCCGAATATTTATATTTTACCGATTTGATTTCGGTTTATAATACTTTATCTTACTTTTGTTTATATAAAATTAATCATAAACTCCCAGTCTTCCTATTGGTGTATGATACATGTAGGACAAATATTAATGTGTGTAAAATAATTAAGAAAACAAATGGATACGTGGGTGTGAATGGGTCCAGTAGAAATGATGCAAAATCGCGTCGTTGTGCGCGAAAGGGTTAAAATGAGATGATTGCACGTGAAACTATTTTAGTAATCCTTGGAATTCCATTTTTCTTAATAGATTTTAGCACTGCGCATTTTCAATGAAGGCAGTTTTAGCGACCATATTTCACATTTTTTACTCCGAATACAAAGCAAATACAAACCGATGCCATACCGAAGGTTCCGAACACTTTCAGATGCGATTTCGAATACATGCCGATCCACTTCTGTTTCAGACTGTTTCGTACGGAAGCAAATTTTCGCCAAACTTTCCGACTTGGTTCCGAAGTTGAACAAATGCCTCCGAAAGGTTTCCGAACACCCCGAAACGTTGCTAGAAGCACACAGGAATACAAACCGAAGGCACTTCGTTTCTCTTTCGGACTCCACTTCGGCTATGTGTCACCCCCCAGTAAGGGGTTCTAATAGGGAAGTTAACTTGTGTTTTGCCTTCACCCCCACAGCACCCTCCCTCTAGTTGTTCTTCATGCATAATTAGTATGCATAGTAAGGGGGTACTTGGGAAGGTTCTCATCAAACAAAATTTGGCAATCACCTGCAGGAGGATGGGGGGGGGGGGGCAGGGGATGAAGCATCCAACCCACGGGTTTGAAGATAGCGTGTTCATATGAGGTATGCATAGTAATGGGGTACTAGGGAAGGTTGTTGGGAAAACAAATTTTGCTCCCCCACCCATGGCCACAGTTTTCATCATTGGTGTGCATGGGAACGAGTTCCTAGGGAATGTGTTCAGTGAAATTGTTTTTTCTTTCACAACCCATTATTCTATCCCGAGTAGCGCTTGTTGGCCTTGCTGGTATACACTATTAGGAAGTTGTTTAACGATTAATAGCCTGAATGGTGTATCACATTCGAAATGGCTGTAACACTAGTACCACAACAAAACACTTGTATTTTCACTCAGGGTAAGCGAAACTCACCTTAGTGATTTATGACAAGGGTTGAACTAAAGGTGCAGTGCCGCTGCTCCCACTATGTTCTGTGTGTCTGTGATTCTGTGTCATGTGAATGACGCTGACATGGGAGATTTCGACAAGTAACACAGTGGCCTTTTTGAGGAGCCTCACTTGCCTCTGAAAATCAACTCTTCTCTTTACAGTAGAGTAATGTTAGATTGTTCTAATAATAGGTGATTAAACATTGTTTATATAATTACATAAGTGTACAAGCAATTTCAAAATGGCTGTTACACCGCTCGGCCACATCAGCAGAGGCCCTCCAACGTTATGTAAATTAACATATAGTGAACAATGAAAGATAACATGGTTAATAAATATCCCAGAACCTGGCTAAGCCCTTTATTTCAATGTATGTTACTGACAAAGCAGAGTGAGACCAGAAAAATAAAATTTTCAAATTGGCATCTGCAGTTGCCACGTTCATTCTGCGCCTGCGAGTTAGGCGATGAACCCTGAGCGAGAGCTAAAAGAGACAGAAAATACACAGAGGATAGCGACTATGGGGGAAAGAGAGGGGTTTAGTACCGAGACATAGACCTCTGTACCTCTGAGGTCAGATGCATGGGAAGTGAACTTTTAATAATATACTAGAAATTAGACAAGTTGGGGATTTTTATGAGTGGTAGTACTGGTGACACAATGTTGAGGTTCGTGAGATTACCTTGCAAAGGAAGAGAAATGGCAATGAACTCTGATGAGAGGACAGAAATGAGGGCTATGTTCTGATAGTTAGGAAGTGTGTGAATCAACAAACTCCGAACCTCACAATGCTCAGGGACCTGATACAATCTTTTAACATTGAGAACATTCATGCTATTGTAACAAATAAGGGAGACCTTGGTTCGGCACATGAATTGCACATCTGGTAAATGCTCATGAAACACCAAGTTCTGAGGAGCAGGGGAATATGTACAGTACAGTACAATCTTTCACAGAACAAGATTCAGATGCAGTGATTTGAGTCAAGGATAATTCAGATTTAGCCTAGTCAGTGGTGATCCCAAAGGCAGGACACACAAGCAAGTGAAGATATGAAGATCTAATAACAGTGTTTGTCAATACTGTTTCCAACAGTGGATAGTAAAATTCAATTTGATTAATGTCAAAGAGGGGCTGTAAGGAAAATTGGTCCTTAGCTATTTGTACCGAAACAAGGACATGTTCCACTGGTAGTAGTTGGGATATCTCTCTAGTAAGGGCTGCATCAACGATATTTTACAGAGGATCATGATCCCATCAGCTCGCAACATAGTTACCAAGTGCAAATTAATAAAATGGTTTATATGTAGGCGATATTTACTCCCAGTCTTGCTGTTTCAAGTCGACCCTCTTATATTTTGTGGCTATTTCTATCTCTATTAAGGTGCGTTAATACAAGCAACAAAACATGTTGGCAACACAAAATACGCTACCCTAAACACTTACAAATTAGTACCACTCCAACATGTGTTGTTGCCGATGTGGATGCACCTTTAAATTACCGGCCGTCAACAATTTATGATAGGCCTACCCCAAAACAACAAACAACGAACCTATTACTCGACCTTCAAAGTCGACTTTGTCCGTGACGGGTGTATGTCCTCCCACTACTGTGTCATTACAAAATTTCGCCCATGATTGGTTGGTGATCTTCATACATAATTCAGATGACTGGTAATCATGTACAGCTACAATTCATTACCAAAAGGGAGCCTACAACACCTGAGTTTCCTTTCCATATTAACACGGGAGCACCACCAGATTCAGACCATAAAGACAACGAAGACCACAACTGGCCTCTCCCCTCCATAATTCTTTCCCTCAGTGTTAACAAAGCCAGCTGGGGATGATCTCAGCATTGCTTCTTAAGGCCTCAGGTACAGCCAGGAACCATCCACTTACTGTAGTTACATTTCTGCATTCTGTCCTAACTAAAATTTATAAAATGCCTCAGCGTGATTTAGTTGAACTAGATAAAAATATTTATTTTTAGTATTATATTCATGCTCTATAAAATTTAGCTTGAGTCTTCTATCATTCAGCGTGCATTTAGTGCATTTTTATTTTCGTGAGCAAAACCTTAACGTGAATTGCCATGATGCAGCCATACCAGAGGAACCTACACTACTACGGGGTCAGATCCTGCTTGGGTCATGGTTGGTGGGGTCGGTGATCCTGGGGTCGGCCTACGTGGGGGTCCTGGCGTCCATGCTGGCTGTACCCAAGGTCACTATACCCGTGGACTCCATCGAAGATCTAGTGCAGTATGACAAGTATACCGTCGCATATGAACGTGGTACCTTCCTCGCACAGGCTATAGAGGTAAGGAATGTTTACCTTGTTCAGCATACCTACACATCATCAGACTTTAAAGGTAAAGGCTGTCTGCTTTGTTCATTGTACTGTACCACACATCATCATCATCAGGCTATAGAGGTAAGGAATGTTCACCTTGTTCATTATATCCAGACATCATCTTCATCAGGCTATAAAAGTAAAGAATAGTTGCCTTGTTTATTTTACCTAGACATCGTAAATCACCAACACCTTGCTTCTTCCTAGGACATCCCCGCTAAAGGATGATCATGGAAAAAAGAGTCTCCATGTCAAACTAAGTGAAGTGAACCGACAACACATAAGTCACCCCTCTGATTGACTGTTGGGTAGTTAGCATCTATTATTTATTTTAAAAACTTCGTGCGATGTGGGTCCCGTATTAAAAGCATAATTATTACACTACAGAGGTACTCGGTAGAGCACATACCTCCGCCTACATTGGCGGAGGCATGTGCTCTACTGTTCGGCCACTTTACTGGCAGAGGTAACCAGGAGGTAACCAATCCAACTCTGCCAAGTTGGATTGTTCACCCAAAACCTCAGTAAATGTTATCTAAGCTGGTGGAGGTATGCGCTCTATCGATCGCCTCCAAAATCTATTCACCTCTTGCTATGGCCATATACTACCTTCCTGCCAAGTTTCATGAAAATCAGTTCATAACTTTCTGAGCCGTGTAGGCGGAGATATGCGCTGTTCCGAATGATCGTGTCCAAAATCTAATCACCTTTTGCTATGGTCATATAGTACCCTCCTGCCAAGCTTCATCAAAACTGACTTGTAACATTTTCTGTAATCGTGTACACAGACAGACAGACAAACAAACCAAACAGGTGTAGGTGTAGGTATGTGCTCTACTGATCGATCGCATCTTAAATCTACACACCACTTGGTATGGTCATATACTACCTTCCTGCTAAGGTTCATCAACATTGGCTTGTAACTTTTTCCATAATATTGTACAAAACAGGCGTAGGCGTTTGTATGCGCTCTACCGACCGAAATGCATCTAAAATCTAATCACCTCTTCCTATGGTTATATACAGTACTACCTTTATGCCACGTTTGATGAGAATCAGTTCATAACGATCTGAGCTGTGTAGGCGAAGGTATGTGCTCAACAAGTGATCATGTCCAAAATATAATCACCACTTGCTATAGTCTTATACTACCTTCCTGCCAAGTTTCCTCAACATTCGCTTGTAACTTTTTTTAGGGGTTTAGGGGACCGAGAGACACTAGCCATCTGCTTCCTGGTATTTAAGGGCATCGCAAACTTACTTTTTATTGTGGTTGGTCAGGTCCTTGGCCAATCAGCTTGCTGGACTGGGTACCACAGGTGCATTCAAGACTCTCTATATTCTTGACCCTCTGGGTCACACTAGCCGTGTGCTGATTGGCTGCCTAGCGGGTCGGGGTCAAATGGATTATGTACAAAGGAGTACAAAGGAAGTCAAGCAACAACAGATCTCTCGCGACCCTTCGAGGCTGCTTGCCCTCTAAAACACTACAGTCCAAAGAGTCTGAGGGATTGTCTTGAAAATAGTTCATTTTTAGAAATGTTCATAAATATATTTAGCTTAAGAATTTTAACTTGGAATCAGAATAATAAAAACCTATGACAAAAATCCTTTTGACTTACGCGGGTTCCTCCTAAACTCTTTGGCTTACGAGCGACAGTAACAATATTATTGGTATAATCGCACTGAAAGTCTTTGTGTTGCTTCTAGAGAGAAAGGTAAAGTCAAACGTGTTAAGATATTATTGGACATTTAGATATAGAGGGTTCTTAAATTGTGAAGTAACAACAGTATAGATTAATGTGGAGTGATTTTTTAAATGTCAATTTTGTCACTTGTGGTATATAACTCTGATATAGCAGCCATGTTACTTGTACGATCAATTACTGTTCTCTTCGGTAGAGTTGTTGTCGTTATAAAGTACTACCAGGTATATGCTTGTAATTTTGCTCAACTGGAAAAAGTAATTCGTGGATGAAATTTCACTGAGAAAACTCCCCATAACAAACTCTAGATTATAAATTAATTAGTCTCGTATAATTTGCTCTTATATTACGAGTTTAATAATACTGAACTATATGTTTCTTGTGCTTGACTTGATTTGATTATCCAATAATATTAGGTAGGCATACCATTTTCAAAGATACAAAGTATACTGAAGCATGACTAGTAGTCACCGATAAATCAGGAATAGGTGCTATCTGAGGGGACATATCTTTCATTCCGCATAACCTCCAATTATAGGCTACTAGCTAT
>JAOXOF010384158.1:184-21150 GCA_028571265.1 Pagurus longicarpus | reverse complement strand
AAAAGCTGGCATTTTCACACTCTCGTTTTTATTATCACATTATATTAGTAGTAGTAGTAGTAGTAGTAGTAGTAGTAGTAGTAGTAGTAGTAGCCGCAGCAGCCTGGAGAGCATCCACACCTGCGCCTCCACCGTTTTGGATGGTGACTCCCACATCATACTTTAACTTTTCTCGAGCGTATTTTTCTTGGCGTAGTCTCACCAGGAACACGATGGCCAGGCCAACCACCAATAATATGACCGCTAACAGTATGATATTCTCGGTCTTGTTGGCGGTGATTTCATTCTGTGCCGCAATAGCCAAGTCTCTGAAGCTGGTTCCATAATAGTAGTTTAAGTTTTCCCTAGAGTCTCTGACAACGGAGGCGTACTTTTCTGGGTTGATGGGCGTTGCTGGGTCCATTATTTCGCTCGTTTTAGTTCATATATTCTTCGTCGCTGTCCCCATCCCCTAGCATTCTTACATCGGTGGCTGGGTTGAAATGGCAAGGTGGCGTAGTGGAAGAGGTAATAGGCTGTGGTGGGTTGATTACATGGGCTTTATTATTGTTACCGGGTGGCTGGTAGGTGGCCATGAAATTGCCAACTCTGTCGACGAGGTTGGCGACTGATTCCTCGCCACCGGAGTGATGCGGCGGTAATAGTTCCATTTCTGACCCCACACCCAAACTGGTGGTGGTGTTGTCGCCACCACCAAAGAGACTGGGCGTCACACGTTTTTTGCCATTCCATTTCCATGTGGGGGCTCGGTCGTCTTCGTCGGCGGTGGTAGTGGCGGCGAGGAGTGACTGTAGCATGTTGAATAGACTCTTGTTGCACAATTTTACCACGTGGGCATTCAGCAGTACTTCGTTGGCCATTAGGGCGGCGCTAACGTTGACGACAGCCATCATGATGGCATTGGGATCTCGCATACACTTGCTGTAAACGGGTCGTAATACTGTATTGATGTAGTGTTCTCGGTCAGTGCTGTCGACGGCGGCTGAGTCGTCTCCAAAATGCCCCCTTTGACGGTGAAGTTGGTCGTCCATTAAAGACTTGCCACACGCTATACTAGCGGGCATGATTTTGTGGTGTAGGGCAAATCTAAAGCCGGTGAGATGGAGTCCCTGCATCACCAAGTGAGCCGAAGTCATGACCAACATGTTTTCGAAATTCTCCGACACGATGCGGGACAGACCGACGCCGCCGCTGTTGTTAACATCTTGCCACCGTTTGAGTTGATCCACGCGATCCTTGTAAAAATCGATGAATCGCCTACGCGCGATCGGATCCGTCTTGATTTGACCGATGCTGTTCATATTGTTGGGGTTTCTCAGATAGGTTTGCAGGGTCGGCGTGTTGGCCAGACTGTCACCCACGTCGTCCACCGCCGATTCGAAATGTTCGACCACGAGCTTGACCAGCGCGTTAAGGACGGGCGCAAAAGACACTACCAATCGCACGGGACGGCTCGCCGAATTGGTGGGTATCGTATCAAACTGCGTGGCCGCATTGAGTGTTTCCATCACGAATTTGATGATGGGGTCTATGCCGAAGGGTGAGGGCGGCTGTTGCGAATGTCCCATTGAATCTCGGCTGAGGAGTTCCATGGTGGTTTTGTGTAGGCGTCGTTCCAGGTTGGTGTCCGATCGGGGATCCAACAGTTCGCGTATTCTGGGTATGGCCTTAGCGAGATATGCGTTATTGTACTGGGCGTTTATGCGATTGCACAGTACGTTCTCGTCGACTCGGGAGTCTGAAGGGCAGCAGAGAGTGTACGTCATTCCGAGTACGGGCGATGATTTGGGGTCCAGCGTGTTTACGATAATGTAGCAATCGATGGGTAGACTGGTAGTGGACAGAGCGTTGGCGATATTCTTGAAATGCTCGACCCTTTGCAAGGCTCGCTTGTCAACGTTCAGTTCGCTACTGTAGAAGCTGGCCAGCATGTCTTTGACGTCACCCCTTTTGGCGTCATGTATGACCGACTTTAGTATGCTGCACAGGGTGGACGAAAAGAGAACCGCATTCTTCGTGTCGAAGAAGGGCGTGTGAGCTGCGGCGTTGGTGGCCATTGCCTGGTCTACCGCCGAAGAAGGTTCGCTCCTGTGCCGAGCAATGTTGGCCAAATCAAATAGCGTTCGGCCGATGTACTTCTGTCGCTCGTTGTATTGTACGGCCAGAGTGGGCATGACGGTGGCGTCGAAAGTGATGGTGGCGGGCCCAATCTCTCTGGGTCCGCCGTACAATTTGAAGCCTGAACCTTGTGCCAAATTACCAATGTTTGGGTTTGGCGACAGCAGATAGTTGGTGAGTCGAGCGCCGCGCACCTCAACACCATCGTTATTGTTGTTGTTGGAGACGTCGCTATCAATTTCCCCTTCCATCTCTACCCCGGCGGCGGACAACACCGTCATGGGATTAACCGAGCTGTCGAGCGCACAATTGGCGATTATCTTCTTGCACTTTTTCGCTTCGTCGCGGTAGCTTTTGGCTACACCTAGAGCCGTGTTGAGCAGTCCGAGTATGAAACATTGCGATTGCGAGGCGGCCGACTCCATAAAATCCGACATGGCCTTTGGGTTATCGCTCTTGATGAGACCTTCGACGTAGGTTCGCATGCGAGCATGATTCAAAGAGTTGTCAGAGTTGGCACACTGGGCCAGATTCGATGCATTGTCTAGAGCCACCTCAAACTCACTTTGGATGGTCGGTTTCAGCACGATCGCCCGCTCCAACCTTCTTACTCCCGCTTCGTCGGGTTCGTCTTCGTCCGCCGAGTCTCTATCATTACCATCGACGCTGCTGCTGCTACTACTACTACTACTACTACCACTAACACTATTAGTATCATCGTCGTCGTCGTCGTCTTCGCCGCCGCCGCCCTTGTCGACAACCACTGGAAACTTTTGACCGTCGGAAGATTTGATGTAGTCCCTAGAGCGTACATCGCTGTACAGATTATCAAAGCTGGTGACAGAATCGGCGTGTTGGTTCACGACTGCATCCAACATCTTTCCACTGTTGGTGATTTCGCACACCAACGACACGAAGCTAGAGTAGGAACCGAAACATGTCACTCCAAAACTCTCCAAGAGCTTCAGGGAAAAGAGGTGGGTGAGCGCCTTGTCCAAGTCTTGAACCGAAATGGGCAAATTGCCCATGACGGGGTTCTCGTCTAGACAAACGCCGTGCACCCCGAGTCTCTTGTTGTGGTCCGCCGAATTTCTGGTCATCGTATGGTTGCCGTTGCGTCTGTGGTAGTCACCACTGTTGGTCGTGTTGTTTGCCATCGACAGTTCCACTATAGTCTTGAGCTCTTGAGTCGTGGGTAGCTTGTCAATGTTGACCATCATCTTGCCGCTGGTCGGATGGTAGGTTATGGCGTTGTTAACTTCGACGCCACCGTTCGCCTTGTTGCGATTCTGGGCTAGCCGCAATCGGCGGTTCGGCGGGGCACTCTCCACGTATCCCTCTTCGGAGGTGGTATAGTACGATATGAGCGCGAGGTTCACGTTTTGTAGCAGCAACCTAAAGGGCTTTTCGGGGAACTTGTAATGTTGGCAGTATTCCTCCCAATGGTTTTCGACGAACGTCAACACGAGTTGTGTGATCTCGGCCATGCTCTGTGGCTTGACGAGATTGGAGCGGCACAGGTAGGCGTACACGGGTCTCAGTATGGCCCCAAAGACCGCCATCCTGAAACCGTACGAAATATCCTCTCTCTGCAGTTCAGTATTACCGCCACCGCATTTTTGGGCGAGACTATCTCTGAGGAAGGTGCTGAAGGTGGAAGAAGATCCCTCTATGGCACACGTCAAGACGGATTTGCGTTTGTTGGCCAGCCGATTGAGATTGTATTGGTACTTGGCCATACACATGGCGCCCGGCTTGAGGATGGTGTTGGGCAAAATCTCGTCGATTAGGTTGCGGTAGAGCACCGTCAACTCTTGCATGTACAGATTCTTCAACGTCTGAGTCGCAACCGTAGAGCCTTCGTCGACGTTGTCAATCTTGGTCCCCAATAACGTGCGTGTGAGTTGGGTGAGAGCTTCCGCTACCGAGGTTTTAATTTCCTCCTCAAACTCTGGAGTCGTTCGTCTAACTTTTTTTAAGCCATCCGCATGATCATATAGCGTCCTGGCAAAAGTGGCACCTATAGACTGTACCAGAAAAGCGCCAACATTTTTGGTGAATGCGTTCGTTAGAGCCACGCCGAGCTTGTTGGGTGATGTTATAATGTTACCGTCTTCGTTTGATGTTACAATTTCTGAATAGGGCGCTAATCCTTCAGAACCCAATTTGCGCCGTTTGCCATTACGCGCCCCGTTTGGTGTATCTGGTTGTGACGGCCATTGTCCGGCGGTGGTTGAAGCACTGTCACTTCCACGTTGGTGAATGGTTTCCCTAGTATTGGGCGGTTCTTCGATAGGGCGGGGGGCCCAATTGGTGGTACCATTGTTGACGCTGTCATTTGGGGCTGGTAGTGGCAGTACTGGCTGCTGCTGCTGCTGCTGCTGCTGGTAATAGTGGTGGAGGTTGTAGTCGATCGCCGGGACGATGGCGGTATGCGGCGGCATTAGCGCCGGAATGGGTGGTTGATAAGAAACTGGTAGATATTGAGGATTGGCGAATACAGGCGAAGTGGGGTGGTACGCCCGCCGTTCGACTGCACCATCTTCGCCACTGTTATTATGGCCAATACCCCTCATTGTGTCTACTCGGCGGATTGTTACTTGTTCTTGTGCAAAAAGGTCTCTATCTTTTTGCCTACCTCGTACTCTTGCACATATTTCATCTTTTTGGACTTGCGCTGGCCATCTTCCGCGGTGGCGCCTCGTCTTTTATGATCGTTGATGCCTTCCAACATGAGACTGCTCTTTCGATCTCCCCCTTTGGGGGCTGGTATACCTAATTTCACATCGCCCATAACAGCCAGGCGAAAATCGAAACATCGTTGGTGAGTGGACCCATTTGCCGTGATTTGGTTGGCGCCAACGCTGCCGAATATCGGAGGTACATTCAGCGCCAGTTTGGCTTTCTGGGGTGTGTTATTTTTTGCGTGGTGGTGGTGGTGGTGGTGGGACTTCTTAGAGTTGCACGTCGAACAAGCCGCCGCTATCACTTGATGCGGCGCTACTGCTGTTGCCACCATGTTGCCACCATGTAACCTATCGCGCACGGCATAGATTTTCTGCAAAAGTAGCCACACTCGACCCTCCTGGCCGGCCGTGTCAATGTTGTTGTTCTGGGCTTTAACACCGGCTTCAAAATCGACCAAAAAGGCTGATGCCACGCTATACACCACATTAACGGCCACTTGTAAGTTCTTGAGCGTTTCAATATGTAGATCCAAGCCACCCTCTTCTAGCGTATGATATTTTTCGAGATCGCATTTGAACACGTAAGGATGTCGATTGAATCTCAAAAATTCGTTGCCATCGCTTTCAACGTCCAAAAGCAACCTGAACTCTGGGTCATTTTGATCTAGAATCTTTGATGTTCGTAATTGTTCCAGCACCGTCTTTATGTTGGTTTGAAATTTTCCAGCCTCGTCGAGTATGATACATTCGGACGGTGTTTGTTCAGCCTCCATCGTCGAAGAGTACGCGCTAACCGCCGAGATAGCCTGATATACCTCTTCCAAATACAAATCCAATGTGTCTTTGTTAGTGTTGTCGACCATTTTAATCTTTCTCGTGGATGATATGGATTGTCAAGGTGAAGGCAGTGGTGCGTTTTATCGAGGTGAAACTTGCTTTGGTGACGCCGATGATGTTGTTGTCCACGAAGACGGCGATCTACGAAACGCGATGGCTAAACTTAAAAGGCAAAATGTGAAATTGTTGGAGAAACTGAATGCCACCAATAAACCATCTACCCCCGTCGCTGATTTGGTGCCCATCGTACAACCGCAGCCCATAGTATTCAACATACCAACCACCGGCCAACAACCCACCGAAACTGTTAAACGTGGAGGAGGTAGAGGTGGTGGTGGTGGTAGGCGCGGATCGCGAAGTGCCACCATACAAAAGCAGGTGGGAGACATAGTCAACCAACGATCACCGACAACGTATCGAGGTAAACGTTCGACGCAACGAGGCGGCTATCGGAACCAGCAGCGCAACTTTAACACAACCAAGCGAAAGGCCACCACCACCACCGCAGTCGACGGTAAACGAGCGAGATTGCTCCTCTCGTCGACCATCAAATTTCCACGCGGCGACACCGCCAAGTACTCGGAAGTACTGAGACGGTTCATCTTTATTCATCCCTCGATGGTGTTGGGCGTGAGGGGCCAATCCATGCCCAATGTCGAGAATGAACGATTTAACATGGCACACATTCACGCCGGGCTACTCGACACCCTCTACAACGCCGACCAAGCCAATACACTCGAGGCCTTTAGAGATCTGTGCAAGCAGAGCGCAGACGTATACCTTAACACGGTCAGGCGAGCGCTGGCCACCAGGACAAACTTTACAAAATTCTCCAAACATATGAGTGACCTGAATGTCACCATACTTCCCAACAACCGTTTAACTCGGGAGACCCCGAACATACCTCGAGGCATAGTCAACTTTGTGACTGGTACCACCACCCGAGCCTTTGAAAAATATGCCAAATTATTGGATGAGCCCCTGGATGCTCTCTTGGAGGTGGGCGACCGAGCCACCGAACAATGTTATGACAACATCATAACTTCTAGCACCAAAGGCAAGTTGAAAGTTGATTCGGACATCAAACGATTCAAAATTGGTCTAAAGAATTCAGAGGGGTTGGGTGGTAACATAGCATAGGTAGAGTGTAATTGGAAGTTCATATCGCCCAAACTCGCTTCGTCCATGGTAGTGTCGGCGATACCCACCGACATCGAAGAAGATTTTGCCATCAATGACACACCAAACGCTCAAACGGTCACCGCAGTGACCGAGGTCATGGCCGCCCTCAACATGTCAATGGTCGGCGTAAAGTCGACATCGGTGGACACCGTTCACCCCATGGACTGGGGGTGCGTGAAGGGTGCGCGAGGGTTGGAGGACATATCGCGAGAAATACTGCTTTGCATATGCAACGATAAGGGGTGCGCCTGCAGTACGGCGCTGTCCAACCCGGTCGGCGATTTGGCCAGCACGCTCGACGACCCCGAAAGTGCCCCGTCCAAAGTGTTGTTTGTGAACCATCTACCCGAAACTTTCAACGTGGAAGCCGACACGATCAGCGGTCTACGCGGCGGCGTGTTGTACCTCCAATGCTTCCGCGTATTATAGGCTCTTTGAACACTCCAATCCACCCTTTTTGACAGCCATCAAGTTTTGGCATCACACGACCAACATGCTCGAACGCTACCTCGCCTCCGAGACGGATCCTGTGGCTATCGCTTGACGCGTAAACTTTGCCGACTACAACACCAACTTGACGTTCATGGACCACACGCTGATGGCCATCCACAATGTTCTATGCAACGTTACCGTGTCTACCCTCACCAAGCCGCACTTTTTTCACCTGGGATGCCATCCTGTTCAAGATCGTCTGCACCAGCGTAGACCGCCAACGAAACGACTGTTACGACGATACCTTGCCCGACAAACACAGTCGAAGTATACTCGTCCAACTCGTAAAGGAGGCGCTCGAGAGGAACCGAAGAGATATACCGGAGCTGTGTATGGCGTTGAAGGCAGCGGCAGAACGGTCCATGTCCGTCGGAGCAATCTTCAAGTGGTAGTAGTAGTGGTAGTAGTAGTAATAAAAAAGTAGTAGTAGTAAAAAGACCACGATGATGATCTGAGTACGTACTATGACTGTTCTCTTAATATTAAGAGTTCAGAGGACGAACGCACAGACTGAGTGGTTTATTATAAAAAGTAGTAGTAGTAGTAGTAGTAGTAGTAGTAGTAGTAGTGGTGGTAGTATATAAGCTAGGTTGGTTTACTATTATATATCATTTGCACACACAGCCTCACTGTGTGTGCACCTATAAAAATACAGCCTATACCAAACACAGTCAACTGGTTTTATTGAATTCTTCATCATGCTGGCTGCCACCAGCACCGGCAGCAACAGCACCCCGAGTGGGGGATTCTTCAAAAAGGTTCAGACGGCCACGATACTCGATGTCGTGCCAGGAGTTGATGCCCCGGGTATCGTACGGGACGCTGATATCACACACGTTTTGGCCGACCTGGCGAACACCATAGTCCAAGTTGGTAGTCGACACGAACTCGTGTTAGGCCTGGACGACACAGGCGAAAATGTCAAAGTTGAGACCTGCGACGGCGACCATCGAGCTTACAAAGAACTCGAATTGCGCAAACACAAGCACCTGGCCATACCAATAGGTTCGAGGTGTGTGCGCAGCAACGAAACCAACATATTCTATGACGGTGTATTATGTTTCGAGTTTGACTTTGATTTGGGGGGTGCCGACAAAGTGTGCGTCGACCAAGACTTCAACCCCGCCAAATATACGTGTGACATGGACTATCTGGTCGAGTTGGCTGGCGCGTTGGGTGATGAGGAGAAGGAGATGGACGACGACGGTGACGACGACGACGACGACGACGTAGTATTGGAAGACTGTGACACGATGCCGAATCTAGTCAAGCCCTGTGATGTCTTGAGGGCGCTGACTAGTTTGGCCTCCGAAGTAATTCGCGGTCTACAGTTTTTGGCCAACACAATCATGAGTACGCCGGACATGAACACGTACGATGCCCGAGTTTTTGAACGGACTTGCCGTGGTGTGGACGACGACGACGCCGACAACCCGCAACAATATTACTCGCTCTCGACACAAATTTTCAACGTGGCACTTCTAACTAACGTGTCCATGAAAGGCTTCAAAGTGTTTGTCTCACCCATCGGACTAGACCCAAGTTACGTCCTAGTCGGCGGCCGTGGCGAGTCTCGACACTACAAGACCGAGTGTGTGATGCGCTACCTGTTCAACCTCGACTTGCTGTTGAAGAATGTGGACACCATCGAAGACGTGTGCATGCGAGCGGCCAAGAGTTCCAGTCTCTTCAAGTACGACGCCATCGGCACCCAGAATATGATGTTGCCGCACAATAGCAAATCTAGACTTCGCCGGACCGACTCCGACATTACCTGTTGTGAAAGCCCACCCTATCATCCGTTTGTGATGTACGATGACTGTCGGGCCATCTCACTGTCCAACTTTAGCTTGGCCACCTCACTAGGAAATGTCGGCGCGCCCGAGATGGGAGAATGGTTGATGACGGTAAAAGAGTCGATCAAATACGCTGCCGAGGATTTTGAACGCTTCAAGGTTTTGGACCCTCGACAGACCACGTACCAGCAAATGTGGAAGCAGTCCATGTTGAACGAGCTGTCTATCGACCTGAGCTTGCGAGAGTTGTACCCGGCCATCGACGCGGACGTGCTCTTTTCGGCGCTGAGTTTTGTGGTGATAGCCAACGACCCCAACTTGATCATGGTCAACCGCCACGAGCAGGCTGTACCCTTCGAAGCAAATCGGAAGACGTCCGCGTATTCGCTAAACGGTGGGCTCGGCGCCGAAAGTGGTCGAGACGACGACGGCGGCGGCAATGATGAAAAGAAGAAGAAGAATAATAATGGTAAGAAGAACCACCAGAAGGGCGGTGCGGTTAGTGTGGATCTCGCTCAAGAGATTTTCGAGGACGTCAACACCAAACTTGTGTCGGACTGCGACAGCCAACTCAAACTGCGCCAAAAACTCACGGTCGGGCTATTGGGTGCGAGTGGCAACAACGGTAGCGGTCAAAATATCATAACCGCTATCATGACCGAGGACCAGACGAAGCTTTTGGCCAAGGCGCGCGCCAGGACCGGCAAGCTGGTCAGTGACATTATCGACATGCTCAGACGAATGTTGGTCAACGTTAAAGTGGACGGCAAGAACCACGAATACTACCTCATGGCGTTAGTGGGACTGGCCAAGAGTGGCACACCCGACAAGATATACTACAATTCACCCGAAGAGATGATGGCCTACATGTACCGAGTCAGCAGACGCTACAACACTTTTGAGACAATGATCGACTATACGGGTAATTTCATCGACGACGTACCCGATGTGGGAGGAGGAGGAGGGGGAAGAGAAGGCGAAGGCGACGACGACATGGGAGGCGAACAACACGAGGACGGTGCGGACCAACTCTTGACGTGCTCAGAAGTCCTTGGTCTAAAGGCCAAACTGATGGGCGATGAGCGGATCAACCATTTCCGAACGAGCGCCAACGCCAAAACCTTGGCGATGGTCGGTCACATCATTAGATTGGGCGAGCGGTTCTGTTCTTACTATCAGGCCGTGGCCAACCCCGAAGCATACTACGATTTGGCCACCTCTCTGGGCTATGCGTTGAAGCGGACCGACGCCAAACGTTCGTCCAAACAGGATTTTGTGGACCACTGTCGACGCCTCAAGATGTTCTTTGACGCCAAGATATTACCGATGGTGGATCGCGTCGACAGGCTGTTTGTGTGCAAAGCTTGCGTGGAAGACGACTTGGCGAACCTAAAACGCGAATCGGAAAAGTACATTAGCGGCAGTCTCAATCTTGCCCAGCTCACGCTCTTTTTAGAGTTGGTGTATTCGCTCAAGCTGAAACGCTACAACAACACTCAACGGACCGACCAGCCGCCGTCGAGGGCGACGCCGACCAATGTCGCCGAAAGTACAGAGATGGAAAAGATGGTAAAAGAGCTGCCGCCCTTCAGTAGGGAGTACACCCACCAAGACTTGCAAACCGAGATGGAAACGGCCCGCGACAACATTGGACAATTGCACGCCGACGAACTCAGAAAGCTAAAAGCCCATTTCGAGAGTGTGCCCACCAAGATGAAGTTGGCGCACCTTCAGAACGGTTATTCGGAAGAGCTGGTCGAGATATTCTACCGTATGTTTGGTTCGCTCCCCCTGGATCCGGATGCGATGGCCAAAACCGATCGGCGAGTTGGCACAGTCTCCAGGGAAGCGTTGGATCGAATGTCCAAGCTCTACCAGCGATTCAACGTACCCTTTAATCAATACTCTGACCAACACTGCAGCGCACACTGTCGAAATGCGAACCACAAGAAGATGGCGGAGAATGGTGGCGGCACGTTGACGGTGCCCATCAATAATACGACCGAGCAGTATCTGGTCGGCACCAAGTACCACGTGAACGAATACGAGAGCCTATGCATCAAATCGGTGTCTAATGCCATGGGGTTCGTGTTTGTGGGCGGCGGCGAGGATAAGGCGTCGTCGGAGGAGACCCGCCGCGCGCCTACTATGCCTCGCATCAAACTAGCCGAGCTGCGTCGATTTTTGGATGAAACGCCTTGCTCCTTCAATGCCTACCTACTAGACACCAACGTGAATTGTTCCATCAAGCATGCGATCGAGCCACCTCTCGGGTTGGGTAACCACACCATCGCCACCAGAAAGCTCTTCAATGTGGTATTGTCGTTGTTCCTGGACACTGAGAATAACAAGAACCATCCCAAATTGTTGACGCTGTTCACCAACCACAACCTACAACAGAAGCAACGGCGGACCTTTGAAATGTCGATACCCCAATCGGAGAACAGGAATGGCGTCGCCGTCACCGTGCTCAGACGGTACGGGGGGACGCTGTTTGAAATGGTAGACGACATCATGGCCTACAATCGTCCTCTCGGCGTTTCGTCCAACCTGGACGTGTCCGATGTTATAACGGACGTAGGCATGTTTGCAACCGCCACCACCACCAACAACAACAAGAAAACGACGACGCCAGCGTCTTTTGGTGCGGCCATGCATTCGGTCGCCGAACAACTCAGATGCCTCTTCAAGACATCGTTGCCCATGCCCAACAATTTCATAGATTGGGCGACCGTGTTTAACCCGACCGTAGCCATCGACAAGGTGGACGAGGCCGGCATCTACATTAACCTGATAAAGTTCCTGCGCACCACCACTACACACTTCTTCAGCTTGGACAGCCACGGCCGCAACGATAGCCCCTGCGACGAAGAAATTATCGTGGCTCTATACTCGGATCCCCAGGAACGTCGGCGACGAAAACGATGGTACGATCTGGATTGGGTAAAGCAGCTACGTAGAAAGTACGACGATATCCTCACCAACGACATGTCCAATGAGCCCATCAGTGTGGTGGCACAGGCTCAATTTTACAAACAAAATACCATCGGAAAGACGGTCGGCTGCATCGACGACTCGACAAACATTGAACACGTGCAGGCCATGCTGGTGAAGATTAAGCGCAACATTGAGCTGTACGGCAAAACGGCGGCCAAAGACAAGGACGTCCACAGCATGGCCCAGTATCTGTTGGATCACAACGCCGGTACCACCACGGCCTCTGAAGACACCCCCAAATCCGAATTGGCCAAATACCTGGCCGCGCTGGAACGTAAAAGTTACCTCAAATTCTCCACCGTACTGGCCAGTTACATCGTGTTTCGACTCTTGTTTGAGGATATACCCCTGGATAAAGTATTGGTCGACAGCGAAAGGGTGGACTACGACTACCCCTATATGAAGCAGCTCATCTCGGTCATGTATTTGCTATCCAACAGAGGCAAAACGGCGCCGACGACGAGTGCCAACCTGGCCAGTGTCGACATTGTGGACACGTACATCATGTCCGCCACCAAATTCAAACTCGAACATGATCACTTGATGTTCTACAACTTTATGGCTCACGCATTGGGTTACTACCTCAGCGACCAGACCAAGATTAGCGTCCTCTCCAACTATCGAACCATGGCCTGCATCGCTAATCGTGTGTCTGTCGAACATTGGAACCAGTTTGTCAGCTTACACTTTGATAGCATATTACTCGGCGTCAAGGCGAGGTATCGTAGCACCCCCATGTCACTACTCAAGACCCTATTGGATAAAGCCACCAGTCCCGCCGGCCGAGAGATGTTTGGGGCAGTGGCCCAACGTTTGATCAAGCTAAACTTTTCGCTAATGATGTCAGACACCACCATGACGGCCACTGACATCGAGGAGGTGTTGGGTATTGTGCCTCATAAAAAGAAGAGGCGCAAGAATGAGAATGCCACCGACCACCGCAGTCGCGGCGTTAACCCTGCTGTTCGACATCACAACCGTGGTAATGGTCCACAAGGATACGAAAAATATGGGCGACATGAACATGATGAGGATGATGATGATGATGATGATGATGGAGAAAGCGATGGTGATGGTGATGGCGACGACGACGGTGTGGATCTAGAATCACACGACAGAGGCGGCAGTGTTGGCGTAACCACCAATGATCTGGTGAGCAACTTTGCACCCCCCAGCGTCTCAAACCGGATTGGCAAGAGTTTACTGGTTGCTACCATCAGCGAGTTTTGTGGACGCAACGAAGATCCCAACATGATAACTGTCACATCCGAAGGATTAGGGGAAGGTGGTGGTGGTGGTGGTGGTGGTGGTGGTGGAATTGACGGTAACAACAAGAGAAAGAGATGCTACAACAGCGTCGGTGGCGGCAGCAGCGGTCTACTGGATGGTGATAAACCGACTCCATCATCCAAGCGCCGAAGAAAGAACGCGTCCGAGTCGAGTGGTCGGAGCCGATTGCAGTTGGACGACAAGAAATTTGAACACTTGTTGTCGGATGCCCAATCCAACGAGAACTTGCACGATATACAAGACAAGCTCAAAATCAACGACGAGGGTATGACGCTGGAAGAACTGAGAAAGGTGTGCTCTCGAATTATGGGAAGCGTCAAAGCTGTTCTGACCATCAACCTGCCTCGCGAAAAGGACAGATTCAAACACCAGGAAGGCGTCAGGGGACTGCTGGCCTGGAACGACTTTGTGCAAGCCGAACACGATCGCAAGGCCAAGGTGTTTTCGGTGGTCGACGAAGATTGTTGTAACATGGATATTGTGGACATTGACGACGGCAACGCGCAAGAGTTGGTACTCAAAGAGTTGTTTGAGGGTGTGGGCAACAACACTATGCAGTTGATGTTGGGCAACGACTTTGGCTGTGCCGGTACCCGTATAGTGACACACGACGGCAAGATTGCCTTGTCGTCGTCATCGGGAAATTCATCCAATGGTGGTGGCGGTGGCGGCGGTGGCCGAAGGTCTTCATATCGCCAGTTTAACAGTGGCGGCGGTGGCGGCATGGGACCGTACGGTGGTGCAGTGGGAGACCTGAAAAAGGGTACATTTTTGATGCACCATTGGAAGCTGTTGCCGGGAAAGTTTCTGTACGATATGGACTACCACCCTTTTGATCGCAACACCCACAGTTTCAACGGTTCGACCCTATACACGCCACCTCCCTGCGCCGCCGTTACACCGTCACCGTTATCGTGGCGCAAACCCGAAAGTGGCGGTGGCCGAAAACTGTTGTGTCGTAGCAGATCTTTGGTACACCTGGATAGAACTCGACACCAGACAAAACCCCCCACTTCGATAGAAGAACCACCCATGTACAGTAGTGAAAATGCAACAGGATTGAAGCATAACACCCAGACGGGCGTCACGTCGGGAAACATGGTCAAGTTTGCCAGGTCTCCCTACTTTCCACCCTACAATAAGTCGCCCTACGAAGCGTTGACCAAGAAGAACATGTGCGCCCTCTTCAAAATGTTGTGTTTTGTCGACACGAACAAGGTGTGCGTTATGCTGTCCTCTAACGTGTTTGATCGGTTCAGGACGATGGGCTTGATCGAGGGCGAGTCTATAGTGGGCGGCAACATCAAGTTGCGCCGAACTGCCGACCGAGTAAAATTGACGGAAGACGAGAGGTACATCGACGAGACGCCCAAGCAGTTTTACCACACGACGAGAGAGGGGTTATACCACGGCACCATACTGAACGATAGTATCACCACCAGAAATGTGTTGGCCGGGATAAGAGGCGGCGAAATGAAGCCCCGAGTTAGAAAGGTGGATGGTGGTCGAGAATCGACACGACTGTGGCGTTACATGACCAACTTGGGCGACGACGACGACGCCACCTCGCGCTTTGTCTTTGACATGCTACACAAGATGTTGTTGGGCGATCAAGTCTTCGGTTACAATGATAGCCAACACGACAGTCTGGTGGGTGAGATATCGCCAAAGTTTGGATGGGGCGTACACTTCAACCCGAGCGACAATGCGAGTAAACTACGAACCGACATTGGTCGGTACACGTACAGTCCCATGAGTGGCTTTGACTATGCGATTGATTTGGAAGAGGCGGCGGAGAAAAGGGAGGAGGATGAGGATGATGATATGGACACTGATTCGCTGTTTGACAAGCGGTTCAAATTCCACCGGGTGATTCGCACACTCCTAAACAGGGTCCAGAGGTTTGCCAAGTTTCGCTATCTACCCTTCACCGGCATGAAACCTTACCGTGTCGACAAGCTGACTCGCTCTTCGGACGCATACCATCGAAACTTGTTTGGGTCGCTCGACAATCATTTGGACACGCCGACGGTATACGTGCATCACACGGACGACAATAACCGAGAAGACTCTTGGAATACGATCCACACGAATCTGCTGATGACTTACCAACGCATGAAGATACGCACCGCCAAGGATAGGCTGCTCGGCAAAACCACCAATCTTTCCAATTTTGGCGAGCCGTTGAAACTGCTAGATCGTGTCAATCCCTACACGCTGTTATCCAACCTTTACGGATACGTCCCCGATCCCAACGACTGCACCATTGTTGGAAACGCCACCAAGCCTACAGAACTGCTCTACCTGGGAGTGGGCAGCCGAGAGGTGTACACCAACTTCTCGCGGCTGGTCAGAGATGCCAAGATAGAATTTGAGGGCGGTTTGTTCGACGACGCGACGCCGTCTTCCGTCATCGTGAACGATGAAAACCAACGAGTATTCTACGCGCAAAGCGGCTATCAACCGGAAGAGACCAACCTCGTCCATCAAATTGGTTGGCTGGGTTGTATGCTCAATGCCCAGTTTAAGCTGGATCTGTTCGCCGAAGCCATGAACACGGATGCCCGGGTGTCGGACCTACTCTTAAAATCGAGATGTCGCAACGACGAGGGACCGGACGAGCGAGTCAAGACGGGCAAGATGCTGCACATCCAGATGAGGAAATCTTCCAACAACGCCTACAACACCACCTCTAGCGATACGGTTTGCATCAACGGCAACTTCTTGTTGGGTTCGCAAGAGCACGAACACACCATACTGTACGACACCTTTTCCCAAAACTCTATCCGGCCTGAGACGATCATGTTGAACAATGTGTTGGTGCCCAAACTGTTGATGGGCAAGTGCTTGAGGGTGTTATTGGGCGCGTCCGAACGAATGAAGGTGGTGTGCATAGTTCAATTCCTACACACGGCGGGACATTTTGGCCGTTCGGTGGACGATCTTAAGACCGTGCTCAAAAAGTACGGTTGGCGAGAAGACACGGCGACCCAAATTAAGTTGCAGCGTCGAAAAATGTGGAAACGCGTGGAGCATGTCGACCAACGAGACGGTGGCACACGACTAGAAGACGACAGGCTGTTGGCCATGCTCGAGCTTTGTATAGATGATGTGGACACGGCACACGACGGTCGGTACAACAATTGCCTGAAAGACGTGTACGAAGCGTTGAGCAACCCCGACAATATGGCCCAACTCGAGTACTTTAAGCAGCTGACCATCTTTTTCGGATACATGTACGTGATTACGACGGCCGACACGGAGGCCATGTGCCATCTGATCCACAACTTTTTCGTCATCGCCTTCAACGCATCCAACAAGACTATAACATCGATTGTGGGCATGTTGGGCAACAACGGCAAATCCGAGATGGTGCCCATCTTTAAGAATGCGTTGATGCGCCACGGCATGGCCAACATTTCCATCAACCACCTCAAAGATTCGGGCGACAACAGTTCGCACTCGGCCAACATTGCACCGTACATCGGAAAGTATCAGGCGCTCTGCGCCGACGAGGCCGGCAGTGGCAATGCCCAGAACGCCGAATGGCACAGGTCTCGACGCAACACGCGCATCAAGACGGGCAAGCTCATGGCCCATGTCAACCGCAGACCCCATCGACTGAACAATGTGGAGGTTTTGAAACTGTTAGAGGACTACCACCGATTCAAAACGGACGGGCAACTCCTCCCGACCCAACAAAACACCGAGACGGCGAGTATTGTCGGTGAACTGGAGGACCTATTCTACAAGACGAACGGAGACATGTTCAACAAGAGTGTCCTTTGCTGCGACGCCTACTATTCGTACAAAGACATCAATCGGGTGAGGCGAGTCAACCCTCACCTGGTTGTCAAGTACGAATGTTACGGCCGATCATCGAACGACGACGACGACGACGACGGTCGTAGTAGTAATAGTAGTACTCGCCGCAATCGTGCCACTTTCGAGATGTCGACCGACGCCGCCGCCGATAGTACCATTGTCCACAAACATCCCACTACCGACAACGAAGGGCGCATTTGCGATCTTCAGCACACTAATGCCGCGTTCATGTCTGGCGTCAAAAATGGTCGTCTGGATTTTGCGCAACTCTTGATGCACCCGAAAGCCAAGCTGACCAGAGGCCACTCGCTAATGAGCTTTGCGCGAGCACCCGTATTGATGAAACATCTCAGCCTCGCCACCAACAACCGACGCAGCTGTCTTACCTTTAGTGAAATTGACCCGATGGAGTTTGAGGACGAAGACCAAAATGAGTCTAGCCACCAACGAGACATGGACATTGCCGACGAGTTCCTTTCACCTTCGAAGGGACTCGACGTCAACGCGCAAGTGGTCGATCGCGGTCGGTTGGATTACTTTAGGTCGCTCGTGATCGACATGAAGAATAACGCGGGCAACATCAAGAATGTGACCAGCGACACGTTTGTGGTGACGGGCAGTTGTGCGGCGGGCTACCGGCTGTTGGACGATTACAACTCGGGCGTGTACAGATCGGGGCTCGAAAAGATTGCCACCAAGACCTCGGCGGGTGAAATCTCTCTCTCCGAATCCGAGAAGGCCTGTCTACTAAACTTTAAATCGCTCTACCTTCAACCGCCCCGACAACAAGAACTCGTGGAGAATGTCGGGGTCGATAGCATCAACAGTCCCATAACCAACAGGGCCGTCATACTGGACAAACTCGAGATGGGCTGGTTCAACCCCGAAATCCACACAAAGACTGACTCTAATCTGCACGCAAACTTGGCTCGTTACAACAGCGCCAAATCTTCGCTGTACAACAGACTATCGAGGAGCGCCCAAAAACGTGGTAATTGTTTGGTGGACACCAATTTGGTGGCTCGCTTTGACAGCTTGGCGAAAAAGTCGACTATGTTGTGCAATATAATGAACAGAGCACCCAAAATCACCCTCACCACCGAGGGAGGCAGCAACGGTGGTGGTGACACTTCAACAATGTCGTCGGCCGCCGACAATACCATCAGCGGCGGCGGTAGTAATAGTAGCAGTAGCAGCAGCGGTGATGGCAGCGGCATGAAGAGATACGGCAGCGAGCAATACAACAAGAACCTCAAACGTCAAAGGGGCGAACATTGCGACGACGACTCGCAGCCGGAACAAGATCAATCCGCAAACTTTACGGGTTATAACATGGACGAGCTCGAGTTGGCCGAAAATGCCAGTGAGGGCGACAAGGGCTTTGACTGCAACTTTATCAAACTCATAACCACTCCCCACGCGACCATGCCCATCCGCAACGTTTTTGGCGAGTCCAAGATGAAGATGGTGTGTTGTTCGCTAGTCATCATCTCTAACAATCTGACCTACAAATTCAAGCTCGACGAACCCATGCGAAGACGCTTACTCACATTCAATTTTTCGACCGAGTTCATGGACTTGAACAAGGGCGGCAGTCAGCTGAGAGCGTTGATGCGCATCTTTAGTCTGCTATACCACCACACCAAACTCGAAGTTTTGAACAAGAAATGCGGTCGCGGTCGAAAGGTGATCCAAAGATGGTACAAGCGAGACTTTGAGGTGACCAAAATGATGGTGCAAAACGGAGACACTAAAAGAGACGGCGACCAAGAGATGGCGTCGACGGGGGAGATAGATGTTGGAGAAGAAAAAGAAGAAGATGAGTCGGCAGAGAACGAAATGAAACGAGAGCGCATGCAGCTGTGTGCCGAGGCCTTTGAAAAACTTAGAAGATTCCAGTGTCTATCCACATTACCCAAGACTGAACTCGCCAAGGCTGGTAATATCATGTACACCTCGTATGCCACCCTGATGAACGCGAAGCTCTCCGCCGACGACAATGAATTTCAACTCAGGCGCAATCACCCACGTTTCGACGAACTTGTAACACGGTTCGAAAGTGATAAGACTGATACCACCACCACCACCACTCGGTCGAAGAAGACTTGCGCCGATCACATTGACTACAGCGCCCGCGACAGAATCAAACTTGAAGAGATCCTAAACGGAGGAGGCGGAGGCGGCGGCAATGGTGGATCCAAGACTGATAAAGCCTATACCCACCTGTTGTCGCTCAACCCCAAAGAGATGACCTCCAACTTATCCCGGACGACCGAATCGCTGAATCCCTTTTCCGTGTTCCACGTTGAAAATCTCTTCAACTGTGTGTGTTTCATACCCACCCCGATGTACCATCACAAGACTTGCACCGGTTTGGGGTACCACGATACTACGCTCTCGTTACGTTTTGATAATGGTACACACGAGAATTGGACGTTGCCCTTCTACTTACTCAACTCTGACTTTGAGGCGAAGGACAAGACTCACTATTGGTCCATCCCGCAGCATATCGTGTACCGTCTTAGCGAATGGGTGACCACCGACGTCAAACAGTTGCAGTACTCTTGCAACCACCTCCAATACCTCCTCGAGAGCTACATAAAACTCACAACCAACAGCGTGACAACCGGCACGATCTACATGGAGATGCTATTCAGAAACTCTGGTTTGCCCATCGTCACGCGGAGCATACTGGTAAAATACCACGGCCTCCTCAAGATGATGGGCATATACGACTTCTTCGTCAGCGAAAACCTCGAGTCTAAAAAGGTGGCGAATCTGGATGAGGATGAGACGAGCGGAACCGCTGATGATGGAGACGCGGCACACCAAGATATATTACGGACCGTCGACAACACGGCTTCGTACAACTATGTGTGGTCCAAGGATGACATTATGAACGAGTACAAGAAATACCTCGCCGAGCACGATTATTCAGCCGAAGCCGTGGAACTAGTCAAAAAATCAATTGAACGCGAGCGAGTAAAGTGGGAGACCAAGTTGGTGCAGCCAATGTTGATCGCAAAGAACTACGTTTCGGTCAACTCGCATTATACCAGACTCCCGATAACCAACGACGACGCAATACGACGCCACGTCATCTTGGTGCACATGCTGTGTGAAGATTACAACCAAAAGATTTCTGGCAAGTATCTGTGTGAACATTGTACAAAGAGTGGGCTACATAGTACAGTAAAATGAAACCACATGTTGTGTATCTATTCGATCCTTATTTTTGAAGCAGTTTTGTCACGAATAGGACTCATGTGTAGGAGAGTTTGCACACTCAAGCTACAGCTAGCATGGCTTTTGGGCGACGGCATAGATTCCACCTAAAACTCGCGACATTTGCGAGATCCGGTGACTATGATATTAGAGCTATATGTGATATCAACGAGTTTCAAAAATGGAGTGTAAAGCGCCGACGGAAACCCAAGAGGGTGTATAGCGCCGACGGAAACCCAAGAGGGTGTAAAGCGCCGACGGAAACCCAAGAGGGTGTAAAGCGCCGACAGAAAGGTTAGCTAGCTAGAGCTACAACCGAAAATGTTATAATGTTAGAGCTAATTTGGTGTGATGTGTTGCAAAAAATTGGAGTGTAAAGCGGCGACGGAAACCCAAGAGGGTCTGAAGCGCCGACGTAGCCATAGTGTAAAGCGCCGACGGAAAGGTTAGCTAGCTAGAGCTACAACCGAAAATGTTATAATGTTAGAGCTAATTTGGTGTGATGTGTTGCAAAAAA
>JAOXOF010383271.1:0-11319 GCA_028571265.1 Pagurus longicarpus | reverse complement strand
AGTAGTAGGCCTAGTATGTAGTCGTTCCCTACACTGTCTGGCTGAGCAGTCTCAAGTCCCCAAGGAAGACCATAGCCATGACAGGGTTTTCCCACAGAGCCCTCACGGAGTGTATATTGTGTTGTTGGCGTAAATGATTGTGTGTAGCGCAGTCTTCCATGATGTGTTTAATAGTGTACTGATGAGGAAAGGCACAGATAGTGGAACCAACACAGGCCCCACCGACCTAGAAGCTGAAGGCGACCCTGGACACAAGTGAGTTAGGCTAAATGACGGGGTTGGGCGCCACGTTGGCCCACGTGACGTGAGAACCCTGGGTGTGTGTAAAGCCAGAGATTTGCCGAACCCAGCGCCGACCACCATGGACCGTGGTTGCCTCGTCCCTCCAGAGTCCAGGCTCCAGCGTCACAGGTCCAGGAACGGCGCGATCCCACCAGTCAGAGAAGATCCAAGAAGGCGCATGTTGAGGAAGCCGGCACAGACGAGTTGAAGAAGCCGGCACAGACGAATTGAAGAAGCCAGAGGATGACGAAATGCCAAAGATGACGAAGGGCGGAGCAGGGGGCCTCTAGCCTAAGCCTAGACCACCGACGCAGGGGACAATCACCAGGGGTAAGGAGTGTCCCCATTATCATTAGGCCTAGGCCTATGTCATAGATTCGTTGGACACCACGAGACTGTACTACCACGATGGCAGTCCAAAAGCAACTCTTACCTAGGTAAGAACTGTAGATTAAATATGAGGACTAGGCAAACAACAACTTACGTCGCCCATCCACAAAGCTCCTTCACGTGCCATGCCGAGTGTTATTCTCAATTAATTTCCAAATATACTGTTTAGAGGATGATTCACTGTAATGCTGGGAGTGCTTTGATTATTCTCTGAATGGATTATGTTTCATTATTAAATAGAGCAAAGAAGGAAAATAGAATAGTTATAACAGGTAGTCCAAAACTAATTGATATAAATAAGAAAATCGGTGCTTATATATATGTAATTTAATATTCAGAAAAGTTGACAGAATGAATTTAACACAATTTGAGGTGGACCACTTGAGTGCCATTTCATTTAGAGCTTAATGAGGTAATTTTTCTCAATGCTCTAAGTGAAGCATTATCAATAAAGTACTCCTCTTCAATGCATACTGTACATATACATATACTGCATAGACGTTTAAAGACTGCAACCAACCACAGTGTGTGTGGATTCCAAGGTCATACCACAATGTCTTTACTGCAGCACATTACAACAGTCTATTGTCACAACAATGCCCCATTATGTTATCATGGTGGTTGATGTTTGATGTTCAAATGGTGTTTATATTAATTATATTTATGTGCTCATTGGTATAGTCATATACAACAACTGGCTTAATACATTATTAGAAAATCCCTGATAATGGATGGCCATCACATAATTGCCCCTATGTACTGTAGTCTGTTGTCCGCATAACCTGCACTAGAGATCCTATAGTAACAGAGATCGGCTTACCTCTGCATTTTGGGTGCTACAATTGATATTTCCATCTCTTTACACTTAAATATTTTCATTGTTATTTCACCAGAACCTTCCAGGCCCTCTTAGGGAGGTCAGGGTCCTGGGATTCTTGGGGCCTGGATAAGGCCTTGTTCTTTATTGACCACTTTTGATGCGATCTAGATTTGTGTGGGTGTTGTTTTTGTCTGTATATGTAGGTTTTGTCGTGTTTCAGCCACAAAAAATAATGAGGGTCCGAGACTGGGAGGTGGGGGGTCGAAGCAGTGGTGCAGCAGTCTCGTTAAATCAAGACTTGGTTCACACACTGGATGGACAGCCCTGCACTGTGTGTGTCTGCGTAGGTAGACCATAGACGAGCGGGTTGCAGCCCAAACTGCGTTAAGGCCCCACTTTCCGGTCTGGAATGAGACCTCAGGACTTCACTGTGTTCAGCGTCTGAACATGCAGGCTCCAAGCCTATGTCTGGGGATAGTATAGTTGGATGAAAAGAAAAAACTTGACCCTGGAATTTTGTGCCACGGTACATAGATAGACATTGATAGTAAACATATGGCAGTGCTGACATAAGATATGTAGTTTGGTCATTGAGAATGCAATCTTCATGGTGAAAAATATAATAAAGCACCGTTGTTTGATAATTGGGGTACCTAAAAAGGTGTCCAAAGAAGAAGATGGCCACTCTTTCTTATTACAGAATTTCTAGCCTGCACCACAGTATTCCTTCCAATATGTGTAAGTGTTTTATTCAATGCACCGTTTTTGTGAAAGCTGCCCCGCTCGTTTGACTTCTATGAATCATTTTTGGTCCTCATTTATTCTCTGCACATGACTGTACCTCTACAAAGTAGGCCAACTTCTGTTATCCCTTGTAGTATCTAATGACTGTTCTTTTAAACTTGTAATACTCGTCTCATGGTTCTTCAGGACCTTCAGAACACAGTGTTATAGTTGTTGTTGTTGTTGTTGTTGTTGTTGTTGCTGCTGTTCTCCCAGGTGGTCTGGCCGAACCACCTCCATACCTCCTTAGGAAAAAGTAGGTGTAGGATGGTCTGCTTGTGCTCTGGGCAGGAACCACTCTATTCATCATCACTACTGCCACACTTTGCCTGCAAGGAGTCAAGGCATTACAATCTGACAAGTCTGTGAAGTTTGGGACAAGTTTGTTTCAAAACTAAGAGAAGATGAGAAGAAATACTGGAAAATTAACTGGAAATATCTTGGTTTTGGTAATTTTAACACTTCCAAAGTTAATAAAAACTGGAAACCATACCACACATGCTCTTCAATCAAGACTCAAGATCAATGTAATGTACTGCATTGTAAACTGTACTGTATTCCTTCTCATATTCATTCCAGTCTTAAAACCAAATTGTTTCACACCAGTTCATAGCTGCTTCAGCAGATCAAGGGACGTCTATATCCCTGGTAAATTAGGGAGTGCATGATGCCAAACTGCCTCATCATCATTTTCACCTTGACTGGGGGTAACCTACACCAGTGATGAGGTCAAAGTGTGGGTAGTAAAGTCTTGTGGTGCTAATACTGACTGATGACATCATGTTGGTTCAAGTAAAAAGAAGGAAAAATAAAAAGAGCACTGAGTGCCAGTAAGGCACCACCATAATATCTAACACTAACGGAATTAAAGGCTGATGCCTGTCCAGTTTGCCACACTACACCTCACACCATTAATCATATTATGGAAGACTGCACTACACTCAACCACATATGTCAACAACAACAACACTCAGTGAGGGATCTGTGGGAGTGCCCAGTTCTAGCCATGGCCTTCCTCACGGGCTCGGGACTGTGTCTAGCCATGGCCTTCCTCACGGGCTCGGGACTGTTCGGCCAGGCAGCCAAGGGATTAACAACAACAGCAACTAACAATCATAATTGCTGAATGCTTTGATCACTGAGGTTGGGGGGGGGGGAAGAGTGAATCATGAACTAATCTATATAAAGGTGCATGTACAGTATGCAGAGATACATCCTATGACTTTATTTACCTCGTATGTAGCCTCGGAGGGTAATTTAAACAAAGCAATGCAGACGGGTGAGAGGTGATACATTTGTGTCTGATTTGACCTTTTTTTTTATTGAAATCAGCATATATGTTGCCAGTAGGAGGGAAGAGATACTGGTAGCTTATTCCCCCCCATCCAAAACCCCACATTTCCAAACACTCCCATAGATTGTTAGGACTCATAGGTTAGTTCTTCCGGAGCCAATCCACTAAATCCTTCTGTAGCTACCAAAACACAACTACTGTATCAAATAAGTCTATATCCCTTACAGTGGTAAATCACACGAGTCCCGTAGCTTCACAATTATCATATACAGTAGGCTACTGTATAAGTTATACCATTTATATAGCTTTTCATTTTAGCTTTTACACATAAAGGTCTTGGTCTTAGGTTAACTTGAGTCCTATATCAATTAAATTTAGGCAACTCTAATACTCTAGGCTATGCATTTGCGTATAAAGGGCCGTACACACTGGCCATTACAATAGTTGTTTCAAACAGTTTATAATGGTTTTCAATACAAAAAACAAATACTGTACTGTACCTGGAAGTCTGGTAAATAAATGCCACTTGAAGGGCGTTGTAGACTACGTCCAATTCCAATTCACCCTCCCGAGGGCCCACTAGAACCAGTCGCCAGTCGGCAGGAACACAGTCCCTAAGCCATTTAGCAGCTCAAACTTCCGCAGGAACTCAACACTGAGGGAGACCACAGCCACCTGAAATAATTGGGAGGGTGACAGTGTGGACATTCCGGGCTGAACGTCTATCACATAGGGCTGTTCTCAGCAAATAAAGATAAACTCCTGTGTAATGAGAGTAACCATACACGTTCATGTCTAATTTACTCTTAGATGAACTTTTTGGTAAATATTGACGAGATTTTAATGTTTATTATCCTTTTTCGTTTTGTTTTTTGTTCATTTGAGTGTTTTAGGGTTTAAAACTTGGTGCAAATCCCTAACCTAAATAACCTAAGCTTATTCTCACCCGGTAATCTCCTACAGACTGACGAGTGACAACTGACGAAGCAAACATGGAGGGACTTCCGCACGTGGGCAATCTATGGGTGGCGTCCGGGCTGCCCGGCCAACTCCCTTGACAGTCGTTTTTGTGTCGGCCACTTCCAAGATTTGGTGCTGCGGTATATAGAAAATAAATAGCCTAGACATTTAGTTAATATCAACACACCAAACAAATTTCTGTATACATCAGTGTAGGAAATTAATGAATGCATGTGATAGTCCCAGGATTTGAACCTGGGACACAACTTATTTAGGTAACTAATTAAAAAGTTTAACTAGAAACAATGAGGAACCAAAGCCAGTACTCGCACACAATACATAAAGTAAATTGAAATCTGTGCAAAACAGTCAATAGAATGATAGTAAAAATGGGAGAGAACTACAGGGTAATGGTAAAAGTTACGAAACTAAAATTAAAATCCAAATTTTGCAATATAGGCTAAGGTCAGAATGGGACTGCATTGGGTTTATTGGGTCCCCTTGTAGGAAGTACGAGGGTTGGTCTGATTTGTGGACGGGGAAGCAGAAGCGGAGGTGGGCACACTCTCCTGGGGAGAACTCTAGGCCCCAGGAAAAAGCTGTAGAGGTTAGGTTGTTTATGAACTCTCCTCAGAGGAGGAATTCTCGTCTTTCACTTTCTTCTTGTCCTTGTCTTTGGATAGTGCCGCACTTTCTGACTAAATTAAAAAACGGTCAGCAACGTAATCTACTGTGATACTGTACTGAAAATAAACACTACAGTATATGAGGAGGAGCACTTTATTGACATTTGGCAAAGACAATTGGCAGGACAATGTGAACTACTGCTATCCTTACCCAAAACACTTAAGCAGCCAGCTTAGTGTTTTTCTCGTCTCCAAAACAAACGTGGCGGGCCTCCTGTAGGTCGTACGAGGGTCATCTATCATCTACGGGTAGCGTACCGTCTGGCCCGCCCGGAATACTGCCTGGCAAACGCCCTTGAAAGTCGTATAGGCCTATTGTGGCTATTCTACGCTTCTGCCACACATTGGCAAATACAGTGGATCAGTCTTCATCAGTTATAGGCTAATATTTTATTAAGTAGGATAGACCCTTACGGTCTAACCTCCTCCAAGTAGCCCAATACCCACATTTCCACCAGCAAAAACGAGGTTAGAACAAACCTATTAATCTAATTATTCATTGTGGGCTGGTGTATCTGTCCAAAATAAATAAATGAATAAATAAATAGGGCTTAAATGTTGGGGCGGCAGTGCCACAGCCTAGGGTTCAGGGAAGGCCCATGGGGTCTAATTCATGGTCGTGATTATTATAGGCCTAGTATACATATACCGTACTTTTATTCACAATTAGGCCTACCTGCCATTGCACGACCTTAGCAGGTGGCGGCGTTTAAAGTATAGTTTAAAACTCACAGGTGACAGGAGTTAGTTTTTCTTGTTCTTGTTGAATTTAGGGCCCTAAGGTGCATTACATGAGCTTAGGCCATGTAGGACCACAGTACTTTTTGTGAAAATTAAAGGGCCCTCCCGGGAGATTGTTTACATATGACGTCATTACGCGGAGTTGCCAGGTCGTCACTTTTCTCGTACAATGGCTCTTTTGAAGTCAACATCCCTTGCTAAATACTCTGCTCGCCTCAAAGTTACCAGTTTTGCACAATTTTGTTTGTTCCTAACCTCTTTGTGTCGATTTTGCGAGCGATAGCGAACATTTTTTGGTGTGCAAGCTACCGCTTCCATTGTGGAAGCTCGCTATTGCTCGCAAAATCACCACAAAGAGGGGTGCTAAATGCGAGGGGGGTGTCTAATACTAGATTCCCTGCCTCGTGGTTTGCAATGCTATGTATATACAAGAATGTTATTGTTATGTACTAAGGTTAAAACTCTAGTCTTTAAGATTTAAGAAGAGTATTTATTTTTGCAACTCTAAGATGAGTGCGCTATATGCTTAAGTGGTACACCTTGAGCTGTGATATGTATCTGCCAAAATCCCACTAAATACTTAGGGGTAATTATTGAAGATCTCTGCTGGAAGACCAGCTTAGAGGTAACTTATAACTTTTATGTATAATGTATATATGATAAAGTTCTGTATATTTCTCAGGGAAGATATATACGACTAGCTACGACACTGTTCTGTCCTTAAACATCCGTAGTAGCCAGTCACTAGGTGAATTCTGTCAATGCCCAACACCTAGACACCTTTTATATTTTTGATATGATTATTAAACTGGTTTTTGTAGCCCGCTGGTTTCTTTTTTGTTATGATCCTGGTATGAGTGATGATGTTCATGGCAATGTCCCTTCCTCCTATCTCAGTACTCAGGCAAAACCGTCAATGAGAGAGAGAGAGAGAGAGAGAGATTGTAATTTATGTGTGTATGGAGAGAAAGAGAGAGAGATTGTAATTTAGGTGTGTATGGAGAGAGAGAGAGAGAGATGTTCACATTGTTCAGTACTTGTATGGGTTTCAGCCATTTGTACCCATGGACCCTAACCAGTCAGTGCTAGTAGATATATATGTATCTGTCTTATCTTGTATATAGAAATTGCTAAATTTTACCTTTTGATTTTCAGATGATGATGGAAGATAAAACACTGGTTCTGTCTTGGAAATACCACAACACTACTATCTCCAATGTTATCTCCAAATTCAGGGAAAAGGTAAATAGTGACAACTTATAGTGGGGGTAATGGTATACTGAATACAAACAGATAGGTTTGCTGGCCCCGAAACTTTAAATATCCAATACCAATCCCCAATCCCCCAACTCATCATCATAATCCCTGATGCCTTGCCTTTCAACCTCCAGGAAGGCATCGCAGATGATAATGATGATTGTTAATTAATATATTATTTTATTATTTATTATTATTTCATATTTTGCTGTAATAAAGTTTGTATAATTCAATAGTGGCCCCTTCCTCATTGATGAAACTGCCTATTACTAATAGTAACTCATTATCGAACATAGCGAAGGCATTTTCGAAACACCCTCTCAGCTCTAGAGAATCTTCATTTGCGCCCAATTATCCACAAGATGGACTCGTCATACAAATGATTGGGTGCCACTACTATAAAAAACTTGTAAAAAATATAATTTGGATTCCTAATAAAAGGTTGATTAAAAATTGAATTATTTAGCGTTTCACCGGCTGATCCACACGTTGCTGTAGTACTCTGACCTGCCATCTGCGTCTCTCTGACTCGCCCTTCTTAGCTGAGCGTTCGTGGTGCCCACACACGCTCAAGCTAGGCTGCTTATTCTTCATCCTTAGGAGTTCATTCATAAGTCAATTACTCATACGCGTTTGCTGAGATTGAATTACATTAGGGTAGCATCAGATTGCAGCCTAGATGCGGGGCCCACATCCACTCTGTTATTGTCAAATTAGGGCGTTTTTTCATGCATGTTTTAATGATATGTGCCACTTGGGCGTATGTCGCATTTCTTTTCAGTATAGCTGTTGATTATTTTATGTCATACTAGAGGTGTGCCCCTAGCTCCATCCCGTCTGGAGAGTTAGAGCGCCTTATTATTCTTTGATTATTCGGGCTCTCATAAGGGCTCTTTGGGAGTTGACGAAGGATGGGCCTATATTACCTGCACCCGGCCTGGGCCCCCAACGCCAAGGTTTGTTTTTTTCAACGAGGCACGCTGTGCTTGATGGTGGTCCCTCAAGATGGTTAGGCGTGGGTAGCTTTTAGAATAATATATTTAATATTTTATTCTAATTTTAAGCTTATTGTCATTATTATATTATATTATATATGTTTTCATGCCACGGTATGTAGCAGTTACGCGGAGCTACAGTAGCTGCTATGCTACAAGAGGGTAGCAGTACCTTCGCACGAAAGACATGGTGCTTTCGTTCAGTCTCTTGCCTTAGCTTTTTGTATGACGAGCTCCCCGGCGAGATTTGCTTGGTGCTTAACCATCTTGCGGCTGTTTAATTTTGTGTTTTATGGGCCCCGGCGATAAGGTTTGGTCCTTAGAACCACAGCGATGAGACGCAGATTTGGCCCCGGCGACGTGGGCGCGGGTCTCTATGTTAACTGTGTGTCTGGTTTATCAAGGCTGGACATGGTGCCCCCCTTCTCTCTGTTACCAGTCGCGTACATTTGTACACCCGGCAAGGGGCGCATGTCCACCCTATTCCACCAGACGTTAAATTGCATCAAATTTTGAATCCTGGATCCCACAGATGTATGTTAATTTCCTGGTTCGATCCCCCGGTGATCTTCAGATCCCCGGCGGTTGCTCTTTGGTACTTTCTATTTCTAGGGCCCGGTTCACAAGTAACAATGGTCACCTATTTTCTTCTCAGTGCATGGATGCTGAGGGAGTCTCGAGCAAGTATCATTGTAATATTCTGAACCCATGTGGCCTTTCCTAAAAGGCAACTGAAGGCACCTTGTATGCCGATCCCACCGGTAGGAGGTACAGTATTGTGAACATTTGTTCCAGTCCTGTATTTCCCGCCGTGCACATAATATGTTTTGGGTAGAATTCATGGCTAATTTGTACATTGATTCCTGGTTTTATCTTCCTTACAGGGGACCCGGTTGGTTGCTCCCCATCGCTTACCCTGGCGAGGGACTCTCTAGCTTGTGAAGTGTGTAGGATGGCGGGCACTGAGAACCTATTTTGTATTACCAGAAGGTGCTCAAAGTTTCTAATTCTTGGCCACACGTTATGTGTGAAGTGACGTGTTTCCTGTTTGGTCAGGTCAAGGAGTGTTCTGCATGTGTTAATCATGCTAAACTTGCTTTAGAAAAGAACGAAAAGCTTTCTATCACTGTATTGTAACATATTAAGACTGTCTTGAAACAATATTGTACCAAGTCGTTGCACAAGTCGTTGAATATCGACAACCCCTTGTTGAGTACCTTGTTAGACGGCCCTGGGAAATCTAGTGATAAGAGAAAAGCACCTGCTGCCCGCCATACACACAAGTCTAGTAGTGAATAGGGCGTTGGGTCCAAGTCCCCCGCCGGGAGGGGGAAACGTCTAAGGGTGGATGACACCCCTGCTCCTTCATTTCCTACGAGTTGAGACCGGTCTCGATCCCCTTTGGCCAGGCAATCCCCGGTCTCGATCCCCATTGGCCAGGCAATCCCCGTCTCCTCACACCTTTGCTGTGCCAAAGCGCCCCAGGACTATGACGCTCTCGCCACGTATGTCAGGTCCACCTTCTGTTCCTTCTGGCTCCTCTACCACCTTTAGACGTATTGAACACCAAGGGTCTGCCAAGAAGTCAACTACTGTATGGTCGAAGTCGTCCTCTACAGCTAGGCGCTATTCACCTCCTGTGCTGCTCTCTGCTTCCTCGAGTATGCTCTCTGTAGTGTCGACTAGTTTGGCCATGGACGTAGAAGAGTCTTCAAACACGGTCATCGCCGGGTCGTGACTTTGTAATCCCCGGCGTCATCACTCTACCTCCAGACGTGAGCCTGTTAGTGAAACACCACTGTTGGCCAGGCCGGCGATGCCTTAGGTCCGGACAGGAAAGGTCACCCACTGATTCGGGTAGGGAGTGCGGCCCATTGGAGGATTTGGAGGAGCTACCGTCGGGGCAGGTAGTGAACTCCAATCCATCAGACTGGTCGGATGACCACCAGTTACCTTGTGCTGCAGATGACAGGCTAGTAAACATGTTTGACTTGAACACTTTCCTCTCGAATTGGCTCCGCAACCATGGCGACCCAAAACCTGCACCTCGTCCTCACTCTCCCAGGCCTTTGGAGTCGGGAAACGTTGGCCCAGCCCGGCCTCTGTCGTCACTGCCTGTAACCACAGAACCCCTGACTCCTGCGCCCTTCCTGCCCCTGACGGTTATTTTAAAGATTGTACCTCCACCCCTGGTGAAGTCAGTGCACCAGCGGGGCCCAAGGGCCACCTTGTATGGTCCGGATAGGACGTGGAAACCTGTCCATGCATCCAGGCTGGAGACTGCATACACGATTCCCAGTGAACAGCCGGTACTGTCGGAGTGGTTGATTGAGCAGTCCGATGCTAACAAGTTCCGGGCCCTCAATGAGGCGGGGGAGGTTCTGGATGTTTCTTTGAAGGCCATCCCATCAGTCTTTAACCCAGAGTTTTTCTTATATGCTCCTGCCCCACCTTACCACCACAGGGCACTGGGAAGCTCTATGCGGACTGGAAGAAACCGGATGGCTTCAATTATTTGAAGGCTTTGGGACTCTTTGTGCCTGAGTTGGACCTTATCACACTCCGTGATGGACAGGGACTGTTTTCTCTGTTGATTGGCGACGCCGGCGACAGCGCTTGGAATGACTGGGCGATCGACGCACAGGCCTTCGCTAGCACCATCGCCTCTAGGACAACCCACCAGATCCCCCAGGACACATATCAGTCATTCTCTCCCAGTCTCCGCAGCAGCCGACATTCCTGCCTCCTTGCTTGAATTTCTGAATGCTCCGAAGCTTGCCTTTTGTCAACTGACAGAGTCATTTTCCACCCCGACACCGGCATTGGTGGACAAAGATTTTAGAGCCTGTCAGAAGGTTTTGTGCTTGCTGTCTCGATTTTTTGTTAACCAGCAATTGACAAAGGTGCTTCAACGAACGACGGATGCTTCTGCAGATTCACAGGTGTCCAAGGCACTAACGCTGAGCCGGAGGGTCCATCTCCAATATAACACAGACACTTGGCTTTGCTCGTCTTGCCGTTATGAAGGCCGTTAGGATCAGACAGGATTTGAAGCTCTTCTTGGTGAAGAAACTCCCAGTATAAGAAAGGAGCCGTCTTGTCGCCTGTATT
>JAOXOF010381500.1:0-11415 GCA_028571265.1 Pagurus longicarpus | reverse complement strand
ATGGACTCCACTGTCATCAAGGCATTCCTGGACTCACAGGAGAAAGCTTATCGCTCAGCCATGGAGATTGTCATCAACCAACTCAACTCACAAATGAGAATTTTGGAGGACAGGGTGAGTGAAGTAACTAGGAGTTTGGAGTTCACGCAGAGTGAAGTGGATTGTTTAAAGCAAGAAGTGAAGACTCACCAGGAAATTAAACGAAAGGATGAAGCCACCGTAAGATCATTGTCACAACAAAACGAAAATTTAGTCACCCAAGTTAAGGCCTTAGAAGAAAGATGCAATTACCAGGAAGACTACAGCCGCCATAACAAGCTGTGTTTGTCTGGTGTGGCGGAGCGGCCAGGTGGTGAGACGTGGGAGCAGACTGTGGTGTGGGTGAAATCTATGTTTTCGAAGCAGTTGCAGCTCTCCGATATTACCATATAGCGGGCTCACCGCACCGGCAAACCTATCCCCCATGGACACCACACCACTGTTGTTCGCTTCGCCACCTTTGCTGATCGTGAGCTTGTTATGAGGAACACAAAAAAGCTGAGTGGTACGGATATTTATATTAATGAAGACCTATGTCCTGCATCTCAGGCTGTTTTACGGAGTCAATTGCCCCAGTTGAGGAAGGCTAGAAGTGAGGGGACAATAGCCTTTTTCCGGCATACAACCCTAGTGATAAAGGACAAGACAGAAGCAACTGCAACACGACGTACCCCAGCTAGTTCGGCTCCACCCACCAACATCTCTTCCACCATTTTTGGCGCTAGCACCCCCACCACCACTTCCACTACAGTTGGAACATCAACCGCCATCACCAGCACCTCCACCATTGTTTCTTCTGCCTCCTCTACCATTACCGTATGTTCAGCTTTTACACTTAGCCCTACTATGAACTTCTCAACCAATTCCATTACCAGCCCTATTGCAGCAGTCGCCTCCGTGTCTCCCTCTCCTCTCCCCATGGTTCTTCGTCACAGCACTACAACAACAAACACCGACCTACAGCTCCGACCCCCTACACCCACTCCTACCACTGTTAGCGCCTATGATACCCAGGCTGAACAAGGACATAAACAGGTTCAGGGTGTAAATAAGAAGTCAGACCCTGCAACTCCAAAGGCTCAAGGTACTATTAAGAAAATCTACGTAAGAAAAACTAAAAGTAATGTGTTATTTGTAAATAAAAGCTTTGTTTAGTTTTCTTCTCTTAATGTATAACCTAGCAGGAAATCGACCATTTCATTGTATAGATGATGCGTTGTTCTTTTTTCTTGATGGAAATTCATACATATGCTCGCTTGACTATTTGAATTCCTTGAATTTTAGTCCCATCACTAATCACATTATATCTGATCGATATAATGCCGAATCTGATGTAGACGCGTTCCTATTAAACTCTAGAAACATTCATATTTCACAATCCGAATATCTCTTTTTCGATAAATTACCCCCCTTAAATTTAGACAGTAACAAATTAACAATACTGAGCTTGAATATTAGAAGTATACCCAGTAACCTACAACCGTTTATTGACCAGGTAATGTCCTTTGATATAATGGGTTTCTCGGAGACCAGACTAGATGATTCTTTGACCCCTATTTACAAACTCCAGGGTTTCAATATGTACAGTCAATGCAGAAATAGGGATGGTGGTGGAGTATGTATGTATATCTCTGATAAGTATTCATCATTCACTCTACCACAACTTTCTTTTACTGAAGCATTTTTAGAATGTGTGTGTGTAGATGCCCGAGTTGCAGATACAAAATATATCTTTTTTTTCAATTTATAGACCCCCAAAAGGCAGTATTAAAGACTTTTTAATTAAAATGAAGGCCATATTTTCATATTTGGAACAAATGAGAGACTACGTATTTTGCTTCTTTGGTGATTGGAACCTTGACCTTAATAACATAATGTAGATGTTTCGGTGTCAGATTATATGATGTTGATGTATTGTAATTCATGTGTCCCCGTAACCACCAAACCCACTAGAATAGGTAATTATTGTGCCTCATTAATAGATCATATATGGACTTCGCAGCCTGAGAGTAATGTTGAAAATTATATATTTTTTACTGACATATCTGATCACTTCCCAATTTATTTTGAGTTTATTAAACTAAATCATAATGAACAAAACAATCGGTTAGTGACTAACAGAGTATTTTCAGAAGTAGCAATGAATAAGTTTGTGAGGGATTTAGGGAGGTTAACTGGATTGGGGTGACTGAAGAGTCATGTCCTAATCTGGCATTCGAGTTATTCTTTGATATTTTTAATGACCTTTGTCAAAAGTACTTCCCAATAAAAACATTTTCGTATAATAATAAAATAGAGAGATGCCCATATATAACTCCAGGACTGAAAGCTAGTATTAGAGAAAAACATAGGCTTGAGAGACTGGCAAATAAATGACTTATTTCATATGGAGAAAAATATAAAGCATACAGAAATAAACTTACTTCAATTCTACGTATTGCAAAGAATAATCATACCAAAGAAAACTTAAAATTATACCAGGGTGATGCAAAAAATACATGGAAGGCTATTAATACATTGCTTGGTAGAACCAAATCCTAGAATTATTCTCAAAATGTTCAATTAAAACCCGAATTTTCGGGTACTAGCACAGCTGACGTGTTTAATGATTATTTTTTTTTAGTATTGTTGAAACTATGTCTAATGCTATTAATGGAAATGGCCAAAACGAAGGATCTGATCACTTACAATATTTAACTACCGTATATCCCGGTGTACAAGTCGAGTTTCTAGGCCTATTTTCAATGCTCAAAATTGGGGGGGTCGACTAATAGACCCAGTACCAAGTCGAAACCTCTAAAATTCAGGTGGCTCAACACTCAAAATCGAGTGTTTTGCGTAGGCCTAGGCTATGTAGCTCTAGAAATATAGTTTGCTCTATTATTTATCAACCAAGACACATACCTGGACATTTATTGTATGCTTAAACCTCATTACAGCATATATGGGGATATCCTTTAACATTTGAGTACTTTATATCAACAAATAAAAGTATAAGCAAGAGGTAACTGGGAAACGTTGACGACGCCATTGTGTAAACACTAAACTGAAGCAAGCATCGCAAGCGCCACTCATCACAGTGGCCAGTTGATGGTACTAATAAACATGTCTTGAGTTACACCAAGTATTTTAATATGGTAACGTAGTATTGGAAGGACATAAAACACAATCAATATTTTATTTTATTATATTTTGTGCAAAAAAAATGTCATGTTAGAAGGAAATTTAATTAAATTTAGTCATCATAAAAGATCGTTCGTGTTAAAAGATGTTGGATCCAGAGGCGGATTTTCGCGATCAAGGACTCTTCTAATAGTGTGAAGTGTGAAATAATCACACGACTGGAAGAGTCCTTGATCACGAGAGTCTAACTTTGGATCCAATATCTTTTAGCATGATATTTGTCAGGTTAAAAGCCGATACTGTACATTTATGGAAACATCATCATAAAATATCCAAGTTGGATCGTCAAAATCCTTCATATTCGCTTTCGCTGTCTGTACCAAAAAGCTCATTCATCTGGTCCTCATCAACTTGGAGTACGAGATTGTTGGAATCAGGGAAGCCTTCATATTCGCCATCACTATCGGTGCCAAAAAGCTCATTCATCTCGTCCTCCTCATCATACTCGGGATCGTCCAATTTTTCTTCATCCTGTTCATCTTCCTTATCCTCCCATAGAATGTCGTCTTCGTGGCCATCCATCGCGTTGGAAATGCCACATTTTTTAAAAGATTTTACCACTGTCGAAATTTCAATTGCATTCCAGGCCTGGATAACAAATTGGCATAACTGGTTCAAGGAAGGTGCTCTTAAGTTTCCACCCTTCGTGTAACTTTTTTCCCCCTCCATCATCCACTGGTTCCACTGCTTCCGCAAACTATCCTTGAACGGTTTGTTCAAGGACACATCTAAAGGTTGTAAAATTGATGTTAAACCACCTGGTATTACTGCTACCTTAGTGTTTTCCCTTTTCAGCTGTTGCCTTACTTCTTCTGTTAAGTGGGCTTTAAACATATCCCACACCAAAAGACTTGGCTGCTTCCGTACTCCTCCTGGCCGTCTGTTCCACACATGTTTTATCCATAGCTGCACTCCCTCTCGGTCCATCCACCCAGTTTCATGCACATGCACATACATTTCAGATGGGAAGTTTAGTTTGGGCATAGTCTTTCTTTTAAAAATCACCATGGGCTTCAGTTTCGTGCCGTCAGCCATACATGCTAATACTACAGTAAACTTAGTTTTTTCATGGCCTGTGCTTTTCACTAAAATCGTTTTTGCCCCTTTAACATTTACAGTCTGGTTACTTAGCATGTCAAAAAACACTGGGGTTTCATCCATATTTCCGATTGCATTTAATGGATAATCATATTCTTTTCTTTCCTTTATCACAAAGCGGTGGAAATCGACAATCTTTTCCTCGAGATCATCGGGTAGCTTCTGGGCAATTTTTGTTTTCTGTCGTAACACTAGATTTTTTCTTTTCATAAACCTACTACACCAGCCCCGAGTTGCCTTGAAGTCCTTGCAGACGTCTTTATTGTTGTCTGCCCATTTTTTTGCTTCACGCATAATAAAATCACGGGTTATGCTTAAACCATTTTGGCGATGTGAAAGAATCCATCGTTGCATGTAATCTTCTAGGTCCTGCCACTGAGCTGTTTTTCCTCGCAAAGCACACTTTTTTCGGGGCATTTTTCTTAAACTTGGTTCAATCTTCTTCCAGTCCCGTACCAGCTTTTCGTTGATGCCCCATTCCCTTGCCGCTGCCGAATTGTTGGTATTTCTTGCCGACTCTATCACTTTCAGTTTGAATCCGGCGCCATACTTCATTCGCTTCTTGTTGGAAAACATGGTGACAGGTGAGTTGACAGCAAAAATGTGGCGTACCGGTAGTGACTTGTGAGGTCCGTGGTTAGCAATATAATGAAGGAATCGACGATAAAATGTTGGTATGAACATTCCTAGGTGTCATTTATAATTGTTAAATCATATATTATCGCGTCATCGATCGCTCACGAATCCGGATTGAAAAATGTTTGCTGCTGTCGGCGAAGCAAATCAGTAGCGCGTTTGAGGTGGAATTTAGAGCAACTGAAAGTCAACATTGGTTCGACCATGGTCGGACATTGCGGCTCATAATTCCCACCTCGAACGCGCTTGAGCTGTGGTTTGTTTACAGTACTGCTTTGAGTTGAGCTAAATTTTCAGGTTCGCTTTTTGTTACCGGTACAGCTGATATTGTGATCGACTTATATACCCAGTATACCTGTAAACCCCATTTTATTTCTTTAATATTTTGCTTCGACTTGTACAAGGAGTCGACTTATAGACCGGGATATACGGTACATATGGTTTAGTAAAAACAAAGCATCAGCTTCTTGTCAATTTAAACACAATCCCTGCTATGAGTAATCTTCACACGGTTAATATCCAAACCACCTTTACGTTAACCAAGCGAGGACCAGCTCAGAAACAAAAATAAATTGTCAAGTCTACCTTGAGGTTTAGTCTGTGGTCTGGTAGAGAGACGCTGTTTCTTGATCTTCTCCTGCTCCTCCTTCTCCTTTAGTTCCGCTGCCAATCGCTGCATATGGTCTTTGGAAGCCAATGCCATCTTTGCCCAACTTGTTTTGTGCTCCTGGTAAAAAATATAAGAATAAATTTAGTGATGTTTATGCTAGGCTGCCCACCCACACACCAATATGATGTGGTGACATTTGTAATTATAAAGTGAAATTTAAACTAAAAAACGGTATTAGGACAACAGATAGAAAGATTATAAAAATATCAAAGAACTACAGTAATTAAAATAGCTATGTGAGAAGTTAAAAATATCAAACGTGCGAGTGCTTAATACTGTAACTGTAAGTGTATTGAATCCAAACAAGGCAATAATATTAACTCATACACCAGTGTTTTATCAGTAAGTAAACCCCCTAAGATTTAAAAACCATCCTGGGCGCCCTGGAGAGGGGGGGAGGGAGCACCCACAAAAACAGCCTATCCATAAAATACTATACATCCCAGGGCAGGCAAGAACCCATACAACAAGTATTCCTCCTCCTCCCCCCCAAAAAAAACACCCATTAGGTCCTAGAGTATTTGGGGTAAAGTAGAGTTACACACTATACTGCAGTTAAGTATTTTGGCTAAAGTAGAGTTACACCCTATACTGCAGTGGAATATTTTGGCTACAGTAGAGTTACACGCTATACTGCAGTGAGATTTAGTGTTAACGCTATAATTAGTTACTTTTTGCCTTTAAATCATAGTTCATCGTAGTATGTGGTTATGCTTGCGACTTGTTCGCTTGGGAAACAAGCTCGCTCTGTGTTCTTTAAATCCACATAGCTATTTTAATTGGTTCTTTAATATTTTTATATTTTTTCTATCTGTGTTGTCCTAATACCGTTTTTGTTAGTTTAGTTTACAAGTTTCACTTTATAATTCAAATCTCAAATGGATGTACCCATACATATAATGTGATTTGTAGGTGAACGGATCCTCCTTCACAACTTGAAATTTGTCTTTTGTCACAGACATGGTTGAAATTTATTGGTCGAGAAAACAAAATTATGAGGTAGGGGATTACTGGGTGGCAATAACAAATTACGTAACAAGTGAGTTAACTATTACCCCATCATTGTTGTTGAGAGGTTGTGGTGGCGGTGGAGCCACTTTGGCTTCCTCTACACTGGTATCGTCATTACTACTGCTGCTGCTCTTCACGTCACTCTTTGGAGGTCTGTAAACATACAAAAGTTATAATTAGTAACAACAAATATGCCACCCGTTATTGACACATGGATACGTAGCATGGGTATGTCAAGGGTGAGAGGGATTGAAAGAGTTACTTGACAGCCTGTGTGAAAGCATATATAGATTCAGATGAATCAGATGAACAAAGTATGTGTGAGATGTGTGGACACAGCTGTGTGGAATGTGCTTAGAGGAACACCTGAGGTGGGTCGGGTCAGTCATGTGAAGCATATGTACTGACAATTACTAATAAGAGTGTATCGGTGAGGTGGAGGGAAAGAGAGAGGCAGACTGAGGATGTAATAAAAGGAGGAAGTGTGTTGTGCAGTGCAGGGTGCAACAGCAAGAAGCATGGAGGTAATTAATCCATGGATTCACTATGTTTTTCCATCTACCCTATTGTTCTCCTTAACCCTCGATACCCGGGTGGCGTTCCTCGACGCCATGCCACATATTGGTGAGGAACCCGGGTGGCGTTCCTCGAAGACTTGATAAATTGGGCCGGAATGGGAGGCCGGAACCAGTACACATCATTGTGGCCGGTAGGGAGACCATAGAGCGTAACCATGGCGATTAGTAAAAAAACGTTACGGGCGGCCGAGGTCGGGGCCTACAGTTTGAATTCAAACGTGGTGTTGTGAAGGCTGATTTAGATAGCTCTGTGTTTTGGTTAATTACTTGAAAACTATTTGACCTACAAGGTTGTGCTTGGTACAGATCTACTCCTGAAGGTGAGTTCTTGTGATTCCTACCATGTGTGCTGTTATTGAATTGATATCTTGCGCGTAATAAGCCGCGAAAAACAGGTATTTCAGGAACGACACCCGGGTAGGGTGATAAATTTTTGTTTTATATTACCGGGTTCGAAAGGTTAACTAGCTTTAGTTTGGTATTGTCTTAGGTTAATTCATTTCAGTTATTTGCAGATAATCTCTGACACTGCTTTAGTACCTGAATTAGTGTATTTGTCCAGGATTTTTGTGTGCTTGCCTACTGTGAATTCCAACCTAGGGCTCTATGTTTACCTTAGAGCAAATATGCTTGCAGAACGCCATCTGATCCCTTGGGAGTGTCCTATAGACTTTTTCAGGGTTTCGATAAACTACCCTGGTGTTTTTCGGCTCTTTCACCTACCTTTTCTGTCGAGGGGAAGAGGTTTGGAAAACAAGGTAGGGGAGTAGGAGAGAGTTAGCCCGTAGTTCAAGAGGTGAGCTATTATTTTCAACTTTTCTTCATTTCGTCTCTGGGAGTAGGATGCTGTAGTGAATTATTCTGTTCCAGTGGGAACTCTAGCTGGTACCATTAAGCCTGGCAGAATTCATTAAGGTTTTGACAGTTCCACTTCCTTTGTGATTGTCCCTTGTATTAGAGCGTTTCACCTTACCGCTCATCGGGCAGACCTCAGTCTGTTCCTACGATGGTTTAGCCTGAGAGACATCCCTTGTACTAGAATGATTATCATTCATTCTCGGGACGTTTCACCATATCGCTCTTCAGACGGTTGGTGAGGGAGGAGTTTGGTGTTCCTACTGCAAACAAACATGTCATCCAAGTTATTATTAGGGTTCTTTCTAATTCCTGCTGCCAGAGGATCTGCCCTGTCAAAATGGTTCTTTGTTTTGGAAAGTTGCTACATTTTCGTTTCCGGGTCATTTCTCTCACTACACTTCAAGAGCGGGACCTCTGGAACGTGACTGTTTCGTTTCCTAAAACATTTGTCATCTTTCTGCTCTGAAGACAGATCAGTGGAATTTTCGTTGCCTGGACCTTTTGTCACTTTCCACTCTACAGAGGGAACTGGGAGTTTTACTTCCCTCACATTCATCTGCCTATTCTACTCACCACACGGACTGTCGGTAATATGTTTTAGTCCTGAAGCAAGTGACCAAAAATTGTCGGAGTGTATCCCCTCCTCACTCACCTAGCCGCTCTTCTCCTATCCGGCCCACAGTGGTGTACGAAAGGGCTTAAGGTTTACCGAGACGCAGGGGACCAACAGTCTGTAATGAGGAAAATCTTTGACCATGACGTCACATCCCTAGTGAGGAATTTATGTTATGTAAGGGGATCACAGGAGAAAAATGTTGTGGCTTTATTGGAGCGTCACTTGGCTACATTTGACAGGTGTAAGATTGCTGTAACGGACTCACTGCCTATGGAAGGGGTTGACATTCTTTTTGGGGAACGACTTAGCAGGGCACGAGGCATACCCACCAGCAGTGGTGTGCACCGAGGCTCTGTCGCCCCCGGTTGAGGGTGGGCTCCCGGAGGAGGATAGTGAGGACTTCCCTGCATGTGTGGCGACACGTAGCATGTCCAGTTTGGCCACGCCGGAAGGTGAATGTGATGCCTGTGGGGGTTGTGTCCTAGGGACTGGGTGTGGCAGAGCCTGAGTGCACCACATTGGAGCGAAGGAATGAAAATTACTGTGGTGATGAGGCTAATAGCGTTGTTCTTGAGCCTGTGGAGGATACTGTAGCAGCCCCCATAGAAACGAGCGCTAGTGTGTGTGTGTGTGTGTGTGTGTGTGTGTTGTGGGGGGGGGCGGCTTGTTGGTCCACTTGAGTGTTTGCCTGGCGTGGGGGAGGCTACAGGGACTGTGGTGGAGCCTGTGGAGGGTGACACTGAGCCTGAGTAGGTTGTGCCAGCAAGTGAGTCAATGCAGCCGCAGGGTTCCTTGGGGATGTTGAGCGAGGTGTCCTCGCATGATTTTCATGAAGCGCAGGTAAGGGACGCGTCTATATCGTGTGTCGGGTGTTGAGCTGGGGTACGGGAGACAGGTATTTTCAGCTTGTTTTTCCTTCTGACTTTAAGTTTAAATTGAACACGTTAGCTCATGAGTTCGAAATGGCTGGCCATGTTGGTGTGGACAAGTGCCTGGCTAGGCTAAGGCCAAGGTTTTGGTGGCAGGCAATGCGAGTTCATGTGAAGGAGTTCATCTTGTGTTGCTATATTTGTCAATTGGTTGGCAAGCTGAATAGGACTAACCCTTTGGTGCCACTATAACCAATTCCGGCGGTGCATCTGCCGTTCTCCAGGTTAATGATAGACATGGTAGGCCCCTTTCCTAAGTCGTCTAGCAGGAAGCAGTATATTCTTACCATGATGGAATATACAACTAGGTATATAGATGCTGTTGCTCTTGGCTCTATGTGTGTGAAAGTCGTCATGAAATGTTTGCTCTTAATGTTCGTTACTAAATTCGAGCTCCCTAGAAAGGTGCAGTTGGATAGAGGAACAAACTTCATATCAAAATTTTTTGGGTAAATGTTCTCGGAGGTGTATGTTAGACAAGTGTTCAGTAGTGCTTACCATCCACAGTCGCAGTGGGCACTCGAAAAGTTCCATGGGACAATGAAGCCAATGTTGTAAAACTATTATTTGTAGCACAGTAATGATTGGGATCTGGGCTTGCCATTAATTTTTTTTGTGGCTATGGAGGTGCCTAATGACCGTTTGGAATTTTCGGCAAACAAGTTAGTGTTTGCACATGGGGTTAGGGGCCCTATGGATGTGGTGCATGATGCCTGGGTGGTGCCAAGTGTTAAGAAAGTGCCTCTCCTTGAGTGTGTGGATGTTATTCGCGAGCGGTTTTAGAAGGCTGCCAAGCTAGCTTGTGAAAATTTGGTGGTAGCTGAGAATAAAATGAAGTTATATGACAGAAAGGCAGTTGAAAGATCCGTCCAGCTGGGTGAAGAGATGTTAGCACTGCTGTCTGTGCATGGACAGCCTCTAGCAGCAAGGTTCAGTGGTCCATATAGTGCCCTGGAGAAGGTGCGTGCCTGTGACTACTGCACTGAGACACCTGATCACAGAAATAAAGCCGAGCTGTGTCATATTAATATGTTGAGGAGATACAATAGGCGACCAGAGGATACAGTGGTAGGCAAGATTTCAAAGGGGATGTCTCGTCGTGGTGTGGGGTGTGACTGCTGGAACGGTTGTTATGGAAGTTGCTCCTCATGGGCTTGCTATTGATTTAGGGATGAAGAAGGAGCAGGAGGAATTTTGTGAACTGTATGATCTTGCGACCCCGGCCGGGCTGCAGATGCATTGGAGGCTAAGCTAGTGCATCTCAGGCAGGACGAGAGGGCGGAGATGCTTTCGTGTCTTGAGCCATTTGGAGCTGTGTTTTCAGGTACACAGTTCCTGGGCAAAGCATGTACTAGATGTGGGAGATGCTAAACTAAGTTGCCACCTTACCATGTGAGTCCTAACATGCAACCAGTGTTGGAGGAGGAGATTCAATACATGCTTTACAAAGGTTTAATTAAGAGAGGCTATAGTGAGTAGTGTATTCCTGGTACCTTGCAGCCAAAGCCTGGTGGGAAAGTAAAATTTTAGGAGGCTAATCGCTGTTATGAGTACTGACTCATACCCTCTAAAAAGAAATGGCAATTCTCTTGATGCCAATTCTCTTGATGGTGTCTACCACTGTCAGGTGATGCCCTACAGTCTAAATAATGCTATGGCTATGTTCCAAAGACCAATGCATAAAGTTGTGGAGCCTGTACCTAACACTTGGGGTAATCTTCAGCTTGCCTTCCAAAACATGTAACATTACACTATAAACATGTGATTTACCATATTAACTATTTTATTTTATTATAT
>JAOXOF010380601.1:457-11419 GCA_028571265.1 Pagurus longicarpus | reverse complement strand
CGGAGTGATATCTCTCTCTGCGTATCTCTGATATTTTTTGCCGATTATTGGCAATCTGGGGTTTATTCTCACTGGTTTTGGTTCCCACAACCGTAAGTAGCGTTCTATATGCACATTATACACATGTATATTGCATATACATATACACATATACATGCCATATACATAGTGTGAGCCTGCCATCCTCCCTCCCTCCCCACCCTGTGGCCGGGGGTTGCCAGCCACACCATATGCCTGACTCTAGTACACTTCTCCCGCCATCGAGAGTGGTTTAGTGATGCGGGAACATTCAAAGGAGATGTGCGGACACATTTGGAAGACAATGACATGTATTTCATTCATTTCTGTAATAGTTGCGTTTTTGGCGATTTTGCCGCACCAGCACGTTTGATCAGGGCAAGCTCGTCCGCAGTCTATGGGTTAAGGATGTTATAATGGGAAATGTTTTAACCATTAACTTTTTTTTGTTTTGTAATTCCACCACATTGTATTGTGGTGGTACGGTACGGTACGGCACGGGTACCCTACTGGAGGTAACCGTAGAGGGACAGTTAGACACCCCTCCCATCCGTAGTCTTGGGGCAACACCGTGGGCAGGTGTTGACATCCTCTCAGCCCCCCTTTCCAGGGTACGGTGAAGACGCTGGCAGCAGAATGATGGATCGTCTACAAGGCGGACGAGTAGTCAAATACCAATGGCTTGTAGGCCAAAGGTGGCTGGACAGAGGATCTGTCCCTCAGACAACGGCCAGGCACCAACTACCATTTTCAATATGGTACTGCGATGGGAGAAGGTAACCCCCTTACAAATAACCTCCCCCTTGGGACCAGCGACCAAGGGTGGGATATTAGCTGCTTGGAGGTGGGGCTCGCGACCCCATCTCCATAAAAAAAACTTACAGTTGCAGCAACTACAGGAAGAAGAAAAGTGCCTGGAGGTCATGACTAGCACTCCAGGGAAAGTGCCCACGACCCCAGCCCTGAAACTCTGGGGGGTCAAATGTCAAACCATCTCTAACAAGTGTAAAACCTTCGGGACCCCTACACTCTAAATGGCAGAGGATCACCCAGACCCATTCTATCATCCTTGGGTAGTCATGACTGTGTGGAGGAGTCATGATCCTGAGGACACACTACAGGATTCAACTTTCGGAAGGGTCTCCGGGTGGGAACCTGGAATGTATTAACCCTTTCGCATGATGATCGGCTACCTCCTCTAGCCAGGGAACTACAGCGACTGGGAGTCGACATAGCGGCTCACACGGAGGCGAGACACCCCGGCAATGGCGAGATCAGTAGTGGTGGTTACACATACTACTGGTCTGGCTATCGCAACGGTACTTGCCAGAGAGAAGTGGCTATTGCGATCTCTTCCACCCAAGTTCCCATGGTTTTTGAGGTTACACCTGTTGATGAGCGTATAATGCTGGTGAGGATGAAGCACTCACTGGGCTTCATCTCTCTTATTGCAGTATATGCTCCTACCGAGATGAGTGATCTAGACAAAAAAGAATGGTTCTACGCCATGCTTGACTATACACTCGACCCTCGGTTTAGCGGACCCGCTTTTAGCGGATTCGGCATTTAGCGGACAAAAAATGCTAGTGGACAACATCTCCTATAGCGGACAAGTTGTCCACTAAATGCAAATATTGTCCGCTACAGCTCCTTCAAATCGCCCGCCAGCAAAGATTGCGGCGTAGATGGCAGCACTAGCGTGTGACGCTGTGCGTGCGCAGTCCTTCTTCGCCTCAGTCCTTATCAGTCCGCCATCTTTGTTGCCATTAGCGGTTATTGTCCGTCAATTGCGAGTGTTACCCAGCGACAATGCCTCCTGTGGAACCCAGGAAGCGTGGTGCACGTACCCATATAAGTGTACAAAAGAAACTCGAATTATTGAGGAAATTAGAGGCTGGCCGTAGTGTTAAAAGCCTGTGTACTGAGTATGGGGTCTCCAAACAGTGCGTCTCAGACATTAAGAAAAGTAAGGCTGCCTTAGAGAAATATTCAACTAATTATTGTGTGGATGCATCGAGTGCAAAGGGTAGACATGGTACCCCCCGTAAGCATATGAAAACCGGCAAATCCTGTGAATTAGATGCAGCCGTAATAAAATGGTATACCCAGCAACGTGCTTTGGGGGTCAATGTGCGTGGTGTAGAACTGATAACTGCTGCAGAGAAGTTGTCGAGGCATCTTAATATCGATGAATTCAAGGGTAGTGATGGGTGGTTGTGGAGATTTAGACGTCGCTATGGACTTTTTAATTCCGTTATCAGGGGTGAGGCTGGCGATGCTGATGTGGCCGCTGTCGAGCCTTTTCGATTGAAATTACATGATTTGATTGCCAAGGAGGGGCTAGTCAATGGGCTGAGTCTGACGAGGACCCTGATGACCCGGGTCCTGTCCCAGAGGCCTCTCAGTAATCTATCTGAAGTCAAGTCCCTGTAAATATGTACATAGAAGCATCAGGATTAAGGTGAGTTGATCATTTATACTTATTTGTATCATTTATTTAATTGTATTTTTGGTTATTCTTAGGTTAGGCTACATCTACATATGCACATCGCATTTAGCGGTCATTTGCGTTTAGCGGACAACGGTTCCCCCCATTTAGTCCGCTAAACTGAGGGTCGAGTGTACTGTATATTGTAAATTCTTATTATGAAACATAATATATATTATAGTTGTATATTCATGAAACTGGGTACCAGTTAGTGATATTTGATATGGAAAAGTAAACTGGTCTTAATTCCTTAAGACCTTTCATTGAAATTAGCTCTATTTAATCTTAGATCTAAAAGCTACACATGTGGATGAAGGTTTAGGTAGTTGTACAGATAAATACCTAGATATAAATGTGTGGGGAGATAGCCAAGCCCCAGTGTTAGCAACATCAGAGATCTCATAGTTCTTCAGAAATAACATAGAAGTGGCCCATTTTCTTATATCATGGGCTTTACCAGGAATGCCCGGGTTAGCTTCTTTTATTACATCCACTAATAGTACTGAAATCCGACGTTTATGAAGTCTCTGGCCAGACGTCGGTGATACCCATAGGTGAGAAGCATGAGTAGGGTTAGCACCTAACAGATATGTATCAAGTGACTTAACAGGACATAATAGGTGATGAGTATTTCCACGTTTCAATGCCTCAATAGTAAATGGGGTGAACACATGGAACTCATGTTCATTTTTTGCAATGAAATGTGGGTCTGGTGCTATCATGACAGAGGTTAGTCTAGGACCAAAACGTAAGCAGAGACAGTGACGTGACATAGCTGCTAGTTCAGAAACTGTCACCTGTAGCTAGAGCCATTAGGAACAAAGCTTTCCTTAGTCTGTTAATGGGTGATGGATTGACACAGTAACATTTTGATTTTAACATAGATAGCACTTTGTCTAAAGACCATTGGGGAACAAGTTGTCTAGGTGGTGGTCTTTTTCTAAAACAAGCACGTAGGAAACTCTTCTCATCTTCAATATCTAGAGATAGACCAGTTAGATCAGAGAACTGTGTCTTAATGGCATAGATAAATTCTTAAAAGTAATTACTGAAAACTGTCTCTCTTCAAACAGATATTCCAGGAACTTTAATATCAAAGCTGGAGAAGCATCAGATTATTCTGTTTCTAATATCCAGGATACAAAGGTTTGCCAATGAGAAGAGTATTGTCTTATTGTGGACTGAGCTAGTGATGTTAACAATTTTGTAGTCACTGTTACTCCATAGCGAGGGAGCCACTTGGCTCTCCGAATATCCATAAAGTGAAACTCAGTGAGGTCTTGGCGAGTCCAGTTTGGCCAAAGTGGGAACTGGCATCTGAGAGGGGCATTGGTTGGGGACACCACTCTAGGAGGGGAGAATACCAAGGTTGTGCTAGCCATACTTGAGCTATCAGAGCCACTTTGCCTGAGTAGTACCTTAGCTTCTGTATGACTTTGCACAACACTGATGCGTCTGGAGGTGGAAACAGGTAAACCGAAGTCCACTTGTTCCAGTCCACTGATAGTGCATCTGGACCTCCTGAAGCTGTCTGTGCATACCTCGTCAGAAACGCCGGCAAGCGGTGGTTCTGATTGGATGCGAACAGATCTACTTGGGGTTTGGTTCTCTGAAGAATCAAGTCTTGAAAGACTGACTGACTGAGTGACCATTCCACCAAGGTGCTCACTCCCCGGGAGAGGGCATCCGCCCACAGATTGTCCACTCCCGGAAGGTAGATTGCGTGAAGCGTGATGTTGTGTAGAGATGCTACTTTGAAAATCTGTTCTGTCAGATTTTGAAGTGATCGAGACCTCACTGAGCCTTGCTTGCTGATGCATGACACTGCTGTAGTGTTGTCTATGCGGAAAGCCAACGACTTCCCCGCTAGAGATTGGGCATGACTGTTCAGGAAGAAGAGAGGTACTGACAGTTCCAGTACATTTATGTGGTTCTTCTCCCTTATTGACCACCGTCCTTGATCCTGATGACCCTCCGATGACTGGTAGCCCCACCCGACTGAGGATGCTGCATCCGTGTCTACCCACATAGTCGGTGGAGGTAGAAGCCAAGGCTGGCTGGAGGACAGAATGTGTTTCTGAGTCCAAAAACTGAGAGAACACATTAAGGAACGGGGAACAGGACACAGTTTGTGAGGGTTTGCCACTGGGAAGAGTCGGTTGCCTTCCAGAATCAGTCTCTTGAGGTGCAACCGGCCTAGGGGAACAGTTAATTGTACCCAGTTTAACGTGCCTATCAGAGAGTCCCAAATTTTTCTGGTGGTGGTAAGGGAGTGTATGAACCTGAATAGCTTGCGGCGCAACCTGTTCTTGTTGTCTGGGCTTTGGGAGATTGAGAGGCATTGGGTATCCCACACTAGACCCACCCATTGTATCACTTGAGATGGTTCTAGTTGAGACTTGGCAAAATTGACTTTGAACCCTAACGGGGTAATGTGGTGAATCACAGTCTGCAGGTGTAACAGGCACTGGTTTGGACTTGACGCTAAGATGACCCAATCGTCTAGGTACCAGAGGATGGAGATCCCTTGTTGTAGCAGAGGAAGCAGTGCTTGCCGGACTAATTTTGTAAAGATCCTTGGCGCTATGTTTAGGCCGAAGGGGAGTCTTTGGAAGGTGAAGGTTCTGTCCCCGTCCTGAAGGGCTAGAAATTTTTGGAACCTTTTGTGAATGGGGACATGCCAGTACGCGTCGGAGAGATCCAACGTGATCATCCAAGCCCAAGGCTGAATGACTTGACGTACTTGGCTTATTGTGGTTATTTTGAAGGAGGGATTGACAATGAATTTGTTTAGTGCCGACAGGTCTATGACTGGCCTGAACTTTGAGCTGTTTCGTTTGGGGACAAGGAACAGCCGGGAGAGAAACAAGGGTTGAAGATGTGGGGAAGGGCTCAGAACGGCTTTTTCTACCATCTCTCGGATCACTGCCGTGATAGCCTGAGTAGATGGACTACCGGGGTTCAGCCGGCGAAGCTTTGGCTTTTGAGACCATCGCCAGAAGAGTCCCTTCCGCCCCACTTTTCTGGCCCAAGTGTTTTTTGGGCCAAGCTCTGAAGCGCTCCTGGAAGTTTCCCTTGGGAGCTGATGAATTTAGGCTGATTAGTGCCAGCAGCAACTGCTGATCTAGTTTTTTTACCCTGAAGGGGAGGGAGTTGGACCTTGTCTAGCCTGAGGGGCCTGGGAGGAGCTGGACTGAGAAACAGTCCTTCGTCTGCCACGAAAAGGGACCTCGGGACCTCCCGCGCCCTCGAACTGGCACTTGATGTCTATTATTATCACCAGAATTAGAACGAGGTCTTTGATGATGTACAGAATGTGACTGGGTTGATGGGCTTTGAGAAGTGAATCTAGGCCGTTGTGGGATGGCTGGTGTCTTAAATGACAACACCCTGAAGGGATCACGCATTGCACTATGCACCTGGTTCTAAGTATTAATATCAACCAGTACATCAATCAGGACGAGGGAGGCTAAGAGAATGTGCCTCGGGCTTTCGGGCAGTTTCTTCGCTAAAGTGATGCGGAGATCTTGTCTCGCTCTCACTGACTCAAAGAGAGAAAGCTCCGCGTCCCCCATCCCGTTAACAGACTGCACTAACATGAGTTTACGGGAGAGACACATACCAGTATGAATTTCACCAGGCTCAATATTTTCAATGAGCCTGTTCATAGCAGCAGCATGTTGTCTGGCCACCAACATATGCCATAGTGTCCTCTGCCTTAGCATGTAATCTTTCTCTACTTGGCTAGTTGTTGGAGCAGTGAACTGGTGTGCCACATTTTTCAAAACAATTTTAGGACCAGACAAGAATGTAAACAGTTCTGGAGGCACTCCTTCACATTCTGACACAGATAACACCCCAAAGGAATGGTCTACAGTTGGTAGAGGCACTGGTTTATTGTCTCTAATTTGAGCCTCATAGTTTGTGGCTTCTTGAGCCCACAAAGTCCATGGTCCATCACACTGGGGCCCGGATAATTTCAGCCGGGTCTTATCACGATTGTCTTTTGTTACCACACACTTCATATCTTGAGTTAGAGACCCTAGGGCCTTTATATCCCGAAACACATCTTGAGCTTTGAAGTCCGAGAATGTTTTAGAAGTAGAAGTGGAGGCTGGTGTAGACTTCACACCCACAAAATAATTTACTGAAGCCGCAGTGGGGTAAGGCTTTACTGAAGCACTGAGGACCTCTCTTTTTTCATTTATTAGCCGGAGACTGCGAGACTCACTTTGTTGTACTTTCCAAACTGCCTGAATCAGAAATTCATCAACATGGTGAGTCTCTGCCACTTCTTGACCCGGAGCTGTCACATCTCCCCACATGGTGTCAGGTCCAAAAAGGAGTGGCATGGACCTTTTAGTGGACCTTTTGGTATTCCATGGCCGGGGTGGTGCTGGGGCCGGATGTAAAAATGGAAGAGATTGTGATTGGTCATAGGATGTTGAAGGAGCAACCGACGGAGTGGAGGAGAGAGTTAAATTTTCAGGAACTGGAATAATGGACTCTCTGGTGGATTGGAGAGGTCTTGGAGGAGCATTGACAGGAGCCAGTGCCGGTTTTGAACCCCCTGCAACCAAGGAGGACACAGTATGAGACAGAGCCTTAATGGACTCTCTGATTTCGTTGATATGGTCCAATGTGATAGTTTCCGCAACAGCGGACTGTGACCGAGATTGATCGGCCAGGGATTCTTCGTCGTAATCGTCCTCCTGACCCTGGTAATCTTGGAACTCCTGTTCCTCTTCAACGGTCACCGGCAGACCATGGCCTGCCGGCATCAAGTCCCCAGCACCGACAAAGTCTGAAGATGCATGGGGAATTGGAGAGGGAACTTGTGGATGGATAGGGAACACCCCATCCACGTGAATCCATGACTGGACCCGAAGCCAGTGGTGAAGGAGTCGAAGTTCTGGTAGATGCCAGGCCCTCTTGTTGGAATGGAGGTCCCTCCTCGCAGAAAATTATATCGGGAGTACTAATAGGGGGTACAGTGAGCCTGAACTCAGCCGGAACTGGTGAAGAGCTAGGGCGTTGGACTGGAGGAGGACTAGATGGAGAAATTTCCAGTGGGATTGGCTCTGGTGTCACTGGGGGTTCAGAGTGGGTGTCGTTGTGGCTCCTAGCTGTAGAAGTCGAAGGTTTGTGGCGGTCCTTGTGTGAGTGTCGAGAGGACCTCTCCTTGCCAGACTTCCCATTGTGTCCCAATGACTTGTGGGACTTATGTGAAGAAGAGGAAACTGGTGAGGGGGACCTGCGACGTTTCCCCACTAAAGCCATTTGAAGCTCCACCTGATTTATAGTGGGGGATTTTTTCAAGGACTTAATGTGGGCCTTAATGTCCCCCCATAGTGACACTATCTGTGCTGAAGCCTCTGGGTCCCGCAGCCGTGTCTGGACCAGGAGTTTGCAGTCCAGGCAAGTCATAGGTTCCCAGACTCCAGTATACCTACTGATGCACTTGATGCATCGTATGCAGTGAAGGTGTGCCACTACTGCAGTGCCCTCACAGTCAGGTGTGCCGCACGGGTAGCTCATCTGTAGAGCGGTTCAAGAATCAATGTTGCATAATGGAAGGATGATAGATATCCTTAGGTAGCTAATAACCTTAACTAAATATGTATATAGGACCTCGTCATCCTAGAGTAGGTTAGTTTTATGCAACAGGCAAGCATCAGAAAAAGCAGTATTCAGCCGTACCGAAGGGAGAAGACATGGCGTCTGCATGCTTCTAAGTAAGTAAGCACATAATAAAAGGAACTAATATTATGAACATGCCGGTAATAGAGCGTCGCTACTCGAGAAGTATCTGCCGGCATGCCGGAGAGATCAAGCATAATCCCAGTAGCCGGTATTCATCCAAACCACATGCCGGAACAAGAAACTATATGCCGGGAAGGAGATGACAGGTAGGACATTCTATAGGAGATCATGCACATACATAATAAAAGCAACTAGTATTATGGGCATGCCGGGCACAAGCAGTAAATAACTACTGTCGGCCAGTGCCGGAATGCAGTAGCAAGCAAGAGGGAAACCCAACAAGAAACCGAAAATAGAGGTAGCGCTCTGTGCCGGTAGGTGCCGGCAGTTAATACACAGCCGGCCAGACTGAGGCTAGCAATATGTGTCGGTATGTGCCGGTAGTCCACATCCTGCTTGCCTCACTCGTGCCGGTGTATGTTGGTGAGTATGTGCCGGTGTATGTTGGTGAGTAGGTGCCGTAAGTAACCAACTGTTTGGTTTATTTGAGCCGGAATGAGGCTGTAAACATGTGCCGGTAGGCGCCGGAAAGCAACCTAGAAACGGCACGACCTGTGCCGGAAGGTGCCAGCAATAATAGTTATTAAAACTTCATGCCAAAATTGAAAATGAATTTGGCACCAAAAATTTTGCAAACTGTACTGTAGGAAACCACCAGCAACAGAAAAAGTTTACGGAAGGGAACCAACTCGTGGCCAAGGTGACCTAGGCTAGGTACTACCGAATGGAATAAACCGATATAGGCAGAAAAGTTCTAAAACAATAGAACTAGCCATGCAAATCATGAACAATTGTTGTATCTAGGAAGGGTATGATTGCTAAATAGGAACGCATTAGGAATCACGAGGCCCTACCATTTATAAAATATGCATAAAAAATACAACAATAAATAACACAAAGCTTATCTTAACTAAAAATAAGGTAGCTAAGAATCCTAATTTAAGGGCTTTGTAGAAGAATTTCGTCGTAGTAGAGTTGACCTTACCTTGACGTAGAACACGGACAGCCGGAGAAAAGAAAACTTGTTCTTGGATCCAGGGAAAAATGTCGTACCCCTAGGCTATGCCTAGGCGAACAATGGCTAAAGATGTACGAAGGAATTCCACGGAATTCTGCCCTGCCATCAAATTATGAGGCTCAAAACTAATCAACAAAGCTAAGCTACGGATAAGAAACATAGGGTAAACAAACACAGGGCTACCCTTCGCCAAACTTTTTGTTATCACTGGCTTGGGGTAGCGACACGAGCACAAAAGAAAGTAAATAATACTTAAATAATATCCTACTGGGAGGCCTAACTGAAACATCCTAACTACCAAAGGCGGATCAACCATTCCACCGACGTATCACACTATCCAATACGCAATATTGACTCACTATAAAGGAAAATCGCCGGAAGAGACGCACAAGTCGGAGTTAGATGTTGACAGTAGGGTTCCCAGAGAAAAAATGGACGATCGTCTGTAGGGCAGGCAGCATCACTGTCCGGGACAGAGGAGTAGCGGGAAGCGCATGTGACATTGGAATTATTATTAATTTATATATTTTGTTCTTTTCTTGTTTAACTCTTTCCTTTCAGGGGTTGTTGCGAGCCAAACAACGGTCCATGGGTAGTATTAAAGTAATTCCATGTTGCCCATGAAGGACCTTATTTCTCTGGGAACCGAACCAGAGGCACATTTTGTGTCCTTACAGTCCTAGCAAGATCAAAATTCTATAAAAGCAAACGTTGTTAAGGAGTAAGCCCCGTATAAATAACTCATTTTAAGGGGGCATAGGATTTTTTTTAGAGTGCTCTGGGTTATATTCATTTGACCCCATTTAGCCTCCTGCTCTAATACGCTTATTCTAATTCCTCGTGAGTGATAGAGAGCCAGCATATTATGGAGTGATTTTTAGAAAACTAGGCTAGCTAAATGTGTACAATTTTAGAGAGAAAAATGTCTTCAGTGAAGCTGGATTTCTCCTAAGAATACTGGCTCGCCAGAAAAAAATAGACACCTGTATGGGAATAAACATATTAAAACAGTAGGCTGAATGTGGCCAAATGGGTACAACCCAGAACTCCCCCAAAATAGCCTGTCCCCAAAATATGCTAGTTGTTGCTATGAGTACTGTATTGTAATAATAGTTTAGTCATTCCCATTGCAGTTACAACTAGCCAGGGTGGAAGAAAACTTTTGTTTCCATGAAAAAAAAAAGTTTTTAAAATAAACCAAAACAACCATTTTTTTGTTTTTGTTTTAATGGGTTGTTCGGGTGTTTTCGCTATAATTGGGAAAAAAAACTAAGCTAAAGGTTTCAGCAAACTATGCGGGTAAGAGCTACCAATTTTACCTGAAAAGTTAGGTCTAACTTTTTTTCTGTCGACTGCCGTTGAGTTTATCCTAGGTTAAATAGTTTTCTTGTAATAAGCCCCGACACGAGGCTAATTTTTTCCCAATTCATGCCACATCGTTTGGTTTCGTCGGCAGCCGCCTGACTTCCGACAATTCAGCTGCTTTCATTTATCATGTTTTCTATGCATTATTTTTTTTTTACTTCTCATTGTAAGTTGACTCAGCATAGCTATAATAAGGTATCACTATTTGCTTATTCTTATTTATAATGTATGCATATGAACACAGCATAATATCTATTCTTGCAATAAACACAAGCAGATGTGTGCATGGGAGTGGCTGAGGCTTAACTGG
>JAOXOF010377944.1:0-11604 GCA_028571265.1 Pagurus longicarpus | reverse complement strand
ATGGAAGCTTTTAACAGAAGAGCAGAACATATTTAACAATATCGATGAATTGTTAAGAGCTGCAGACCTGACTTATGGTGAGTATAAAAATGCTCTTGGTATAGTGACCAATTCTAGTCAGGTTATTATGAAAAGGGATACACAAGATGCATGGGCCAATTATTATAAGAGACTTATTAAAAATATGGAATGCTAACATAGATATCCAATATATATTAAATCCTTACTGTTGTATTATGTATATAGTCAGTTATATTACAAAATCAGAACATGAAATGAGCACCTTGTTGAAAAGTGTGACTGAAAATCTAAGTGAATGTAGTACAAATGACATGAAAAAAATAATGTATGCATATTCACAAAACAGAGATATCAGTGCTCAGGAAGCTGTCACAAGAGTGTGCGGGCTGAAAATGAAAAAATCATCACGTGCAGTCATCTTTATACCAACTGATGAGGAACATGTAAGACTTAGCTTTCCACAAAGTGTATTGGAAACGCGACACGACAATTCTGATGATGTCTGGATGACGAGTAAAACGGATAGATACAAAGCAAGGCCAGATACAGAAGACTTTAACAATATGTGCATGGCAAAATTCTATTCAGAGTACAGAGTCATTTATGGCAACAAAGGAAAGCTTTCAATTGAACTGAAAAACAATATGGGTTGTATACAGAAGCGAACACGGGGAAGACCAGCTGTTATACGTTATTGTAAATTTTCCAAGGAAAAAAACACTGAGAAATATTATGGTACTCTCCTGAAACTATACCTACCATATCGCAATGAAAGACAGCTGAAACCTAAAATGTTTCCAACATATGAAAGTTTTTATAAGGAGGCATCAGTGAAGCTTGAAGGCAGTAGTACAGTATGGTTGCTTAGACTTACTTGTTACTTGTTGTGAAGTTTCTTGGCCGCGCTCCACCACAGGATGTGATGCTCGTCGCAGCCGCCCTTAAACTGTTTAGCACTTGTAATCTTGCCTCACAGTGCCATCGTCCAAGTCGAAACACTCCCTGAACAGATGAGTTTTCAGTGATTTCTTAAAGGCCTCAATGTTCACACTGTCTTTTACATTAATTGGTAGTTTGTTATAAAGTCTTGGTGCACTTTTTTCAAAGGCCCTGAATCCAAATTCGTGATTGCACCGTGGCTCGTTTAATTGATGCAGCATGTTGCCGTGTCTCAATGACATGCTAGTGTCCACTTGGAAATCTACCAACAGGTCTCTCATGTATTGGGGCTTTCCTAGGTTCAATGCTTGGTATACCATCACACACAGTTTATATATAATCCTTGCCTTAACAGGCAACCAATGTAGGTCAATTAGGGCTGGTGTTATACGTGCACGGACTGGTAATCCCTTTATTAGTCTCGCTGCTCTATTCATTATGAGTTGCAATTTCCGAAGCAAGTAATCTGGCAGTCCATAGTATAGGGAGTTACAATAATCTAATTTAGTGATCACATGATTATGGATTAACATCTTGGTGGTCTTTAAATCAAGGTACTTTCTAACAAATGCAATGTTCCTCAAATGGTAGGCAGCTATTTTCACTGTCTGATTGATCTGGCTTTTAAATGACAGTTCACTATCAACCAGGACTCCCAGGTCCTTCACTTCACTACTCACAGCCATGACGTTTTCATTGATATTTAGCCTTTGCACGCCTAATCTTCCAAGGTCTACCCGCCTGCCCACCAATAAGCACTCGGTCTTGCGTTCATTTAATTTCAGTTGCTTAGACTCCATCCACTTCCCTACGTCCCTTAGCAAACCACTAATCTTCTCCTCAGCGTTCACCACATCACTTAGTGCCAGATAGAATTGAGTGTCATCAGCAAACAACTTGAATCTCACTCCATGGTTCGTTAACATTCGTGATAGTTCAATTGTATATATACAAAAAAGAATCGGGCCCAATACACTCCCCTGAGGGACACCCCTCTCTAGAGGCTTCACTTCGGAGAATTTATCACCAATTTGCACACAATAAGTCCTGTCCGTAAGGTAACTCTGAAGATAGGCCAATGCATTATCTCTAATACCAATAGCTTTACAGTCCTCTAGTAGCATTTTATGTACCACAGTGTCAAACGCAGCACTCAAATCTAGCAGAATCAGGATACCACACTTTCCATTATCCATCAGCACAAGTAAATCGTTTATCACAGAGCACATCGTAGTTTCCGTGGAATAAAGTCTCCGATACGCAGACTGGCTGTCCGGAAGAGCCTGAGTTACACTCAAATGGTCCCATAACTGATTCAAGATTACATTTTCAATCACTTTTGACAGAAATGTCAAATTTGAGACAGGCCTAAAAGAGCTCAAGCACTGAGAATCCAAACTTCCCTTAATTATTGGCTTCACAATTGCTTTCTTCTCAGACTGCGGAAATTCATTGTCTTTAATGCTGCAATTTACTATATCCACATAGATTTCCAAAAAGATGCTGAAGTCATTACTCTGCACTATTTCACGCACCGGCATAGGATCATTTCCACAGTGAGTAAGTTTGACCCTCGTAACAATGGATTTTATTGTGTTCAAGTCTGTCATAGTGAAATCAGTCAGTATAGTATCAGGAGGTTCAGCACCAACCACGTCCTGCAACACCCCATCACTAAAATGTTCAACAATGGCATTAATTTTATCGCAGAAAAAGTCAGAAAAATTGTTCGCCAGTGTTTCATCAGGAATACCCTCTGGCAATTTATTTTTCTTCTTGTTTCCCGTTAAGTTGTCCAGTGTCATATACAATTTGCTCATATCTGCTCCAGCCTCCCCTGCCTTAGTCATATAATATTCACGTTTTCTTTGTATTATTAGCTTGTTTTCTATATTCCGAGCTCTTTTAAAATTTTCTCTCGCCTCCTGTGTCCGTTGACGTCGCCAGAGTCGTTCATATTTCTTTTTGACTCTTTTTGCTCTTTGAATGTCAGCATTGAACCACGGCGCATTATCAACTATGACTATTTTCTTTTCAAGGACAGGGCACATATTTTCATACTTTACTCTCGCAACATTGTTGTATAAGCTAGTAAAACATGTAGTACATTCAGCGGTCTGCCGAGTATGAGCACAGCTATCCTGTTTTTTAACCAGTAATTCATCCTTAATTTCAGTTATTAGCAGTTGCGACTCAAAGTTTCGTTTGGACCTATATGTGATTGTCTTCGAAAGCCTACGTTTGCTAATGAACGGCATAGTAAAAGTAATCAACTTATGGACAGGCGAAATACAACATACCCCGTCAACATACAATTCATTAATCATATCTCTATCTTTGTTGGTAAAGACCAAGTCTAACATATGTCCGCCTTCCGAAGTTGCACTATTCACTTTATTAATCAGGTTGAAAGACTCCATAAGTTCCATAAAGTTAACACCATAGCGATCAGTAGGAACATCCACCCACAGATTAAAGTCACCAAAGACAAAAATGTTCGCACTAACCATATCGATAGTTTCTAAATACAATCTAAAATCATCAATAAATGAACTAGCACTTAAACTCGGGGGTCGATAAACAATAATAAAGATACACTTCCTACCGCCAATCTCACAGCTGACCTGCATATGCTCAAAACTACTAAACCTCACCGATTTACATACTTTCATTTTCTTGAAAGTATTTATAAGGAAAATCCCTACACCACCACCTCTTAATTTTAGCCTTCCGTGGAGTGTGCAAGAAAGTGTGTGTCAAAGGAGTCATTTCACTAATTTTAGCTGTGTCATGCTCATCCAGCCATGTTTCAGTCACCGCTAATAAGTCATATTTCTTATCGTTAATCAACTCCCGAATTTCAAAAGTTTTATTCCCCACTGACTGAGTGTTCAACAGACCTCCCCTTATTTTCATCAAAGCACTAGAATCCATGATCAGTGAGACCACGGACCTTATCAATCTCACTCAGAAGAACCGGACACTGAGACTCAGTACATGAATGATTTGAGTCCAGTCTGCTGGATCTCTCACAATTTATACACTTTTTCGTTTGCACACTACATCCCTTTGATCTATGCCCTCCTGCACACTTAAAACAGACAGGATCCTCACCATTCTTTTTAGCAGTACACTTATCTTCCATGTGCCCAAATCTCTGGCAATAAAAACAAGCCAATGCATGATATCTGTCCCTAATTGTGTAAACTCCCCATTGTAGCTTCACTCTGTCATGATTTCTATGTAAAGCCGCACGGACTTCAGGTTCACATTTCAGGATGTAATGTGATGTACCACCAGCTGCTGGTTTAACAAATAGCAGTTTAATCTTTGTTTCAACACCACTAATATTATTTAAACACTCATTTCTTTCAATTAAGATATCAATTATCTCTTCTTTGGGCTCTCCTTTTAGAACATTGCAAAGCATCACTTTCGGTGTTATCTTATTCACACTCTTGGCAGCAACTGTCGGTACATCGCTGAGCTTTGCAATTGCATTGTTCAGCGTTGCCTCTGTGTCAAAGTTCATTACAATATTCCCATTAGTGGTAAATCTTGAATCTTGAATTTGAACCCCTTTCAGAGCTTGAGAAATTTCAGCAGTTTTATTAGTTGCCTTTTCATTGTCTTCAGTAGCTTTCAGCACGAGCAGGTTCTTCCTTTCTTTCTTCTTTCTTCCCCTTGATACCACCTCTGTCCACCTAGGGGTAAGGCCAGTGGTTGCTGACACCTGCGGAGCGTCAGCAGATATCGCGTCCACAACATCAGTCATACCGCCACTCACTCCACTCAACTCCATCTTCACTACTGATAACTCTTTCCTTAACTCATTAAACTCATCCATGAATGACTTCTTGATCTTTTCAAAACCTTCTTTAAACATCTGTTCATGATTAATTCTCTTTAGGGCCCTAAATTCCGCCAGGCAGGTTAAACAGACCCATGAAACATTTGCAATGTTGGTAGGTTTTAGTCCATCCAAAAACACACACTTGGTGTGGTACCATGATGTACAGTTACCACAGCCGATCCATTTGCCCTTGACATGTTGATCCTTATCACTACTACATGTTCCGCAAATGTCAGGTGAGTCATTTCCACCCGCACCTTTCCCACCATCATCACTCATATTTAATCAAGTATGTACCAAATAACTTGTTCAAAAGTCTGGTCTGGTCTGGTCCTGACAACCCCTAAATAACTTCCAGATAGCCTTACGGCCACCGCGATTCAATTAGTAATAATCAGTCAGAATATGAAAAGCACAAAGATAGTATTGATGATGCACTTGAGGAATATGAGAGACTTGGACCAATGGAAGATGCCTGGTCAAACTTGGCTCCTTGAAGGGAACATGCCTTTGATTTATCTAATTATTACCATATAATATTCTCTTTATGTTAGGAAAGTCAAATTATATGCCGATAAATGGATGCATAAGCCTACCTGAGCTAGATGAGGATTGAAACTTATAGGTTGCGGGTAAAATTTACATATAGGAATAGCTGTGTTAACCTAGGAGATATAGTTATAAGGTTACGGGTCATAAATGATCAAAGCAGTCTGGCACTATTACGTTACATGATCTCACCAGTCCGACTGTGAGACTGATTAGTCCCTACAAATAGGCAACATGATCACACAAGGCCAACTATGTGAGGCAGTTTAAAACACAAATTATTAATATTTTATATATTTTTAGGTCTGAAGGCAAGGGGGAATAATATAAATAGGTAACAACCTGATGCTGAATTTAAACATTTCCTTAAATGGGGACTTCAATACTGAATGAACACATGGCCTTAGATTTTCTCTAATTATTACAGTATAATATTTCTTTTGAAGTTAGAAAAGTCAAAATATATGCCGATAAATTGACGCATAGATTTACCTGATCTAGCAGAGGATTGAAAGTTATATTTACGTATAGGCCTAGCGGAGTTAACCTTGGGGCTTTGGGCATGGAGAAACATTTAAATAGGGTGATTTGTTTATGCTGAATTTGAAATGCACCATAAAAGTTTGATTAGATGAAATATTAAATAAAATATAGTCTGCAAAACAATGTCTCCAAACTTAGAGGCCTAGGATTTGAATGCCCCCCATGCTTGATCGATAAACGAGGCATAACACATACTAAATGCTTGTAAAATCGCATCATAAGAGAACTTTGAAATACAAACTATAATACTGATAATTAATCTGAAGTTTTTTATTAATCGTTTGTGGCTACAGAAGCTTGAATGCCAAGATATGCGCAAAATGGCGCCGATTTCACGAAGCCTTAAAAGTGCCTTAATGTTCTTGTGATATGATATATACACTACATGGATTATTGATTAATATAATGTTTTGCGGAGGCAATACAACGCACAGTATAACTCAAATAGACAGCATTCCATTGTGATGTGTTAGTTAAATATACTGAATAGTATAGGCAAATGAATATGGCAGCCGAGCAAAAAAACTAAACAAAACACCGTTGCCACAACCTGTTGAGACCACCCTCAAAAGACGTTGTGCATAGTTGCCTCATGACTATGTGCCAACATTCTCCCAACGTCTTCCGCAATGGGGGTAGTATACTGAACAAGGGTACCGGTACCATTACACTGTATCTGAGTCTGTTCTCGCTGTGTACCCCACGGGAACGCGTGTTCCTGTGTATCTATCATCTACGGCAGTAGAAATTAGATACTAATATTATGCTTGTGCAGGGTAGAACGATAGAATAGGTTCCAGCCTCTCCCAGATGAATGTTAATGGAGGGGCATCAGTTGTGGTTGTGGATCTGTAGTAATTCTTCACGGCAAAATCCCTGATACCATTGATAATACCTTAGCGTTGTTGAGCAAGTAGTACACGGTATCAATCTGTATCATGTGTACCAAGAATCATACCACAGTGCAAGGGTGTGCACATTTTCAGTGAACAGACTAAGACCATGAATTATGTATAGTCACTGGAAATTGTACAAAACTTCTACTACTTGGAAAATAAAAGCTAGACTGGCAGTGACGCTGATGCTGCCATTGGATTTCACTATCATTCATTACAGAAAAATTTACATTCTATTCAACTATTACGGCATTGCTATAGTAACCTGTACTTCATTGCCTTGATAAATATAAAAAATTCTCACATTTATTTCTTTGGTCCAGGAACCCAAACTTATTTGGCTGTACTTCGGTCACCATCAATGTTCCAACATCACACATCTCGCCACCAAGTTGTGTTCCTGAAACTGCTATAGAAAATGTTTGGAAGCAGCATCTAACACACCAGAAAATGTCCCGCGACGGTCTCAATAGCATCTCACTTTTGCGGTGCTCACTTTTATAGGGAACGTTTTCAGCTCAGTTGAGTTCGAAACCCAAACTAAGCTGACTTGCAAAGTGGGATTCGCTCATTTTGTCCCTATTTCAGCTCACCACTTTCCCCATTAGTTTTTGAACCCGAACGAAGGGAAACTAAGTTGACTCAACCTAGTGGAAAAAAAATGTTGACTCAAATATCAGCTCACTTGAGTTTTACGTGGCCTGAACCCAGCTCACCTTCCCTTTTACACATTTAATGGTTTCTAAGCCAGATACCATTTTGAAAGAGAAGCTTAACTACAATTATCTGAAGGGCAATTTGATGCTAATACTGAAACTACTATAATTTAGATGTCTCCAAATAACCAATATATGCAACATTTTCTTTAACAGGCAATATTTTTGTTTGTATGTCTTATTTGCAGAGCTAATGGAAAAATAATTGCAAGTTCAGAATCGGCAGTGAAAAGTACATGTAGATTATGTTTAATATTACTGAAAACTTTACATAAAGTTTTTCAGCCGTATGAGGTGTATAAGTTTTGTGAGCCAGTTGAGACTGAACTAAAGTGAGCTACCTACTACCAGCTCACTTGAGTTTATAAGGTGGGTTTTACCAATTTGATGCCAGAGAAGCCTAATTGCAATCATTTGAAGTACAAGTGGATGCTGATTCTAAATCCTTTTTAGAATTTATGTCTTTCCAAATAATCAAAATACGATATATTCTGCATCAGCATGCAAGTTTTTTTTAGCTATATTTATTTTATATGTGGAGCAAATTGAAAACTAAGGTCAGATTCAAAATCAGCACCAAAAAGTGCATATAGATAATGTCTAATGTTATGAAAACTCGATATAAATGTTTTCAGCTAAATGAGTGGAAATATGACAGTTATCTGAGCTAGTTGAGACACACTCCCTCGAACTAAAGTGAGATACCTATTATCAGTTTGCAAACGCAGTTTTATCTAATACAATTCACACACACACACACACACACACACACACACACACACACGTGCGTGTGTGTGTGTAAACGTATTTCCAAACTACCCAGGAGGTAGCGTTTGTGGTTCGTTTTTTTTAAGTGTTCTCCCCAAGAGGCCTAATCCACTCGCAGATTCTGTTATTTGTGGCTGTCACAAACATTATATACTTAATCGGCTGTCACAAACATTATATACTTACATTGATATATATTTAATTTTAAAGTATTTAATCATTCTGATGTTAAAAAAAGAAAAAAAAAACATTAAAATTGTTAGTAGCATGTAAAAAATAATAAATTTCCTATTTGAACAATGGTAGAATCATCAATTATAGGTACTTATATAAACATTCTATTAGCAAAGTTTATTAAAAAATGGAATGAAGAGCTGAAAGGAAACACAAAATAATTGATTATTTATTATAAAAAAGAAAATATAAAATTAAATTAATTAATTTATCAAAGTTTACTTTTACTAAATGAAATATTAATATTTAAATTAAAAATACATTAAAAAGCACTAACACAATTCATGGCTTTAATAATTAAAACAAAATTTTATTACTAAGAATCAGCATAGATTTTAACTGTATTAAGGTTGTTAAAAAAAGTGTTTAATTTCTCCGTGCAGTCGGAATTATAATTTTTCCAGTATAGTAAAATATGATCATTCTTTTGGAACGTATAATGAAAATTATATATTTATTATAAAAAAAAACTTTTAGGCTTCCTATTCACGCCATCAAGCGTTGCGATGCGCGAGAAGCTTCGACCTACGTTTGACGTAGTCATTTTCTCACAGCACCCAGTTGAAACCTCATTTCCTCGGGTGGGGAAAACGAAGCAACTTGGGCTTTGAGCAGGGTACTGAGGGGAAGCTAGAGGGCGATAAAACTGGATATATGCATCCAGCTCCGCACTCTCCTCCTCATTCTGGATGATCATGCAGGGAGCTGAAAGTAAAATTTAAATACATGTTATAATTCCATTAAAAGATCTGTCTCTTAATATGACTGTTTTCCATATTAATGGAGTGTCACATAATGAAAAACGTACCCTTCTGTCCTGTTTTATGGCGAGCGATTTATATGCGTGTAAGCATTCTGCCATCGTCAGTCACCTTCTGTGTTCGGCTGTGTTACTCTGCCAATCGAAATTCAGTGAACTCCCTACTCCTCCTAAGGCAGAGTACCACAAGTTTCACCATCAACACGTCCCGGAAGTTCGTGAAATTTTTCAACAGAAGAGGTGTTGCCTTTCCTTCTTCATTGTTCGTGCACTGTTTAAAATGTCCTTCACGAAACGGCACTATAGGATCTTTGTTTATTTGCTCCATGGACAGCAAGGTGTTTTCATACCGCATCCTTTTCTGAGAGCTTTCAGCTAGTTCCAGTCTCCTGTACCTTTCTGCAATGTTGAAGATTTTTTTTCTTTAGTATTATACCCCCAAAAAATCTCATATAATCATGATTATGTACTGATAATCAGATAAATACAAAATAGTTATATTTGGTTTTACTTGAAAAACTGTGCTTACTTTTAGCTCCATCCATTTTCCTCAGTAGTGCGTCGGCCTCATCCCGAGTAATCATAATTTCTGTGACCTGTGTGTCCCTTATGAAGCGAACCATCTTCTCTGCACTTTCAATAAGCATTCTTGCATAGGAGGCTGAGGTTGTCGCTTTCTTCCTGGTAATCCACCCTTCTCCCAGGGGCCTTTCCAGTAGTGCTGCAAGCAGCGGTCCCTTCATGCCTTTAAGGTCTCTCCCTTCCAGTTGTAGCTGACGGTTCAGGAGGCGAGACGAGTGTCTCACAACTTTGTCAGCTGTGCAATACCTAATGCCACATGAAAGCAAATGCTTTTCTAGCTTTAGGAAATCTTTGACGAAGTCTGTAATGGTGATTTTTTTTTCATTTTTTTTCCTGCGATGTGGATGATTATGTGCTGGGTCCCAAGAGAAGGCAAAAGTGATGCCCTTTAGATGGGGTCGTGGCGTGACAATTTGTGCATTTTAAGTAAGTGTATATCCAATCGTGAAATTCGCTTGTCACACACAGTGCACTGACGCACTGGATACCTTTTTGCCACTGAGGTTACAGTTGTATTCGCCTTTTTTCTTTTTTAGCAAGAACTTTGTGAGCCTCCAGCAACTTTTTCTGTCCTTCCTTTCCCATATCGGCATGTACATTGCCCAGGTGTCGTTGGATATTCTTGGCCCTTGAGATGCACCCAAGCACTGGGCAGTTGGGTTTATGTTGCGAATTAATATTTCTAATTTTTGTCACATGCCTTCCCTTATTTCTTTTTATATATCCTTTCCGCGCTTCAGTCCTGTATACATTTGTGTACGTTTTCAGGTCTTGATATTTGTTTTCAAGATTGCTTAGCTCCTCTTTCTTTTTCCTAATAATTTCCTTATATTTTCGTTTGATGTTTTTCATCGTCCTAAGTTCTTCAATCTCCTTTTTCAATCATCTCTTTTCTCTCCTGCGGCATTTATGGAGGTTTCAGGAGTTTATTCTGGAAGGTCCCTATTTTACGGCTCCAATACTCCTGCACTTCCTCAATCATTGCTGTTGAAATAATTTTTTTTTTTTTTTGCAAAATTATTATTATTATTATTATTATTATTATTATTATAATATTTATTATTATCATTACTATTATTACCATTATTATTATAATTATAAATATATGATTCTTTAATATAAAGTTAAATATATTCGGTTAAAAAACGGAAACATCAATTCTTACATTCCTCTTCAGTCTCCTCGTTTGAATGACCATTACTCTCCGGCTCTAAAGGCCCATCATCCTCCGAACTTGTATAAGTACAGACTCTTTGTAGGCCTGATGGTCCTGGCTGTGGGCTGTTTGGGTCATTCTCTAAGGCTGAAATAAAACAAAGTTTTGTAGGGAACTCGATTTTCAACAACAATAATAATGTACAGGATGATATAGACATCTCCATTTATTCCATGACCCAATGATATTTTTAGTATAAATCTATTATATTTTCTTATTAGTTCAATGATACTCGAAAACCTTTGTGCAATGTACCTTCAAGTGTTTCATTTATCTGATTGAAGAGTGACTTCTTCTCAAGTCTTGGCTTGGCTTTCTTCTTTTTCTTGGAAGGAAACGGAATAAATTGTTCTTCTGAAGAGAGATCATCCTTCGCTCGCCTTCGCTTTACATCTGCCACTATATCATAGGTGGCATCATCCATTGAGTCATCAAACTCGCTGCTGGAATGCATCATGTCAGCTGATAGACAAAGACGAGCAAAATTTAGAATTAATATTTCATGATTTATTATAATTCGTATATTT
>JAOXOF010377074.1:416-11641 GCA_028571265.1 Pagurus longicarpus | reverse complement strand
TCAGTTATCGGGTCCCCTCCCGCGTTGCACTGTCCACAATGGGGTCCCACTCCGTTCCATCTCCGTGTTCTGCTGTTCGTTTCAAGCGATCCCGTTCTTGCTTTGAATAGTAGCCTCGCACCCCACCCCCCATCGTAGAACATCTCCCTTCCTGGTTGTTTCTTTTCTCTGTAGTACCTCAGTGATGGTTTGCTCTCCACCCCCTCCCTCCACTTCCTTCGCCCATGATCTTTGATTCTCTTCTCTATAATGTGAACCCCCTGCCTCCCATTCTCCATCCTTATCCCTTCCTCTTGTTCATTCCCGGCTATCATGTCCCCCCCTATCCTGCCTCGTCTTATGTTAACAAAACAAATGTTGAGATGGTGACAGTGCTGAAGATAGCGGTAGATCTGGTTCAGGAGGTAATAAATGATGGTAGGCATTCTCCAGAAATGAAAGATCTTACTGCTTTATGGGAGCAGGACCATATAGGAATTTGACAAGGGGAGACTGACATGGTCGAGAAACAGGTTCTTGATACTTTTAGCCAAACAGTACAATATGATGCTGAACAGGGACAGTATAGTAGCCTATAAACTTACCATGGCGAGCTAATTCTCAGAAACTACCCGATAACTTCAAGTTAGCCTTAGGTAGGTTAAGGGGGCTACAACACAGGTTTAAAATTGACCCAATATACTGTACACAGTATCAGTACTGATAAAGGACCAGTTAGACAGGGGATTCATAGAGAAGGTGGAAGTAGGGTGTTCTGCCTTTCAACTCTGTCACTACCTGGCCCACCAAGGGGTCCAAAAGAACAGCAAAACCACTCCAATCAGAGTGGTATTCGATTGTTCTGCCAAGATGGGTCCCGATTCCCTTAGTTTTAACGACTGCCTACACACAGGTCCATCTTTAGTCTCTGATCTCACCCAGGTGTTGCTGCACTTCCGATGCAACACATATGCCTGGGTGAGCGATATTGAGAAAGCATTTCTGAAGGTAGGCTTGTGTGCGAGGGATCGGGATGCAACCCGGTTCTTGTGGCCAAGGAACCCCATGGATCCTGATAGTCCTTATGACATCTATAGGTTTAAGGTAGTTTTGTTTGGTTCTACCTCTAGTCAGTTTTTGTTGAATGCTACTATACAAAAGCATCTATCCACAATAGAAGCGGAGTCAGAGACAGTAGCTAAATTGACTAGAGGTCTGTATATAGATAACCTACAGGCTACCAGTGATACAGGTGAGGACTTGATCAAACAATGTCGTGATGCCCTTGAAATCTTTGATAGCGCCAATCTTTTACTACGTGAGTGCGTCACGAATAATAAAGATCTACGGGAGGTACTTCACCTTATGGGAATAGCCTCTGAGGTACAAGATGAAGTGTAAGTATTAGGTGTTGACTGGCTAACATATGAGGATGTTTTGAAGGTTCGGGCTAGAATGGTAGAAAATGATCTCATCGCCAAGTGTAAAGCTTCGAGTTTGACTGCTAATGTATTTGACCCACTGGGCGTCAACTTCCGGTGACCATCCGGGCACGGAGGTTCGTCCAGAACTTGTGGCGACTCAATTATCCTTGGCATGATACCTTACCAGATGATCTACTAAGGAATGGAGGAATATATATGATGACAATGTCTAGTAAAATGTCTTTTCCTCGTCAGGTTACTACATCAAGAGTAGTAACTTTACACATGTTCAGTGATGCTAGTACCAAGGCTTATGGTGTTACTGCATATCTGGTTGGTAATGGTACCTGTAGGTTGCTAAGGCTAAAGTAACACCTATCAAGCCTGTCACTGTCCCTAAGCTAGAGCTTACAGCTGTCCTGATCGCTGCTCGTTTGTATATATACATGAGGCGTATGCAGACGTATTAAATATAGAGAATACGTATCTTTGGTCTGATAGTCAGATAGCCTTGTACTGGCTATCGAGCAGGAAGGTGTTGCCAGTCTATGTCCAGAATAGGAAGGATGAGATAAGGTCCCCGATTCCTGATGTTCCTATTCGGTTTGTTAGGTCTGAAGATAACCCTAGTGATTTAGTCACCAGAGGTGTCACCGCGAAGGCCCTGAGGCAGTCAACGCTCTGGTGGGTAGGGCCCACATGGCTACCCGACCAGAGTCTATGGCCAACTAGTATTGAGGGGTCTGAGGGTTGTGAGCAGTCGGAGGTGACGTCCTTGCCATTACCAGTAACGATTCCCTTGCCTGCCATACTGGAGTGGGATCGGCATGACCCATATCGTAAGACATGGTATGTAATAGCTTGGGTCTTAAGATTTATAAACATTCTTCATGACAAGTTAAGTATGGTGAATAGGACTAGACCAGCCTACTTGACAGTACCAGAGTTAAGGATAGCTGAAAAGCGAATGATTGTTCTAGCACTGAAAGAATCTTATAGCCAGATATACCAATACCTAGATAAAGGAGAGGGTACACCTAGTAATCTAGTGAAGCAATTGGGTCTCTATATAGAAGGGGGGCTTATACGTTGTCGTGGTAGCATTCAGTTGTCTACAGTAAAAGAGGACACAAAGTATCCGATCCTACTGCCATCTGGACACAGTCTTGTTGCTCTCCTGATATCTCATTGTCACAGAGTGTAGCCATAGTGGTGTTGGTTATGTAGTTTCTTACATTAGACAAAAGTGGTTTATCCCTAGGATTAGACAGATAGTAAAGAAAGTTCTGCGAGGATGCCTCACATGTAAGAGACTACAAGATAAACCATACCGTACTGCACAGTCACCACCTTCACCGGAATTTAGGGTACAGGAATTAAATCCTTTTCAAGTAACAGGAGTGGATTATACAGGTTCTTTGTCTATTAAAGGGGGTGATGTAGGAAAGATGTATATTGTCTTATTTACCTGTGCAGTAACGAGAGCCATTCATGTGGAAACTGTATCTAACTTATCGTTTCAATCATTTCTGCATGTATTCCGCAGATTTAGTAGCAGGAGAGATTTTCCACAATTACTACTTAGCGACAATGTGTCAAAATTTGTTAGTAGTGCTAAGCCTTAGCACTACTAGCATTACCTTAGTAAGGTAATGAGAGAGTTGATTGATGACCCTAGAGTGAGAGACAGATTAGCAGATGTTGGATGTGAGTGGCGATTCATCCCTGCTAGAGCACCATGGTTCGGGACCATATGGGAACGAATCATTGGTGTGTTGAAGGCAGGGATAGATGTGTGATATGAGCTTGTATGGGCGTGTATAAAGTGAATGAAGCAGTTCATGAGCCGAATGCATGCCATCTAGTGGTGAGAATTTGCGTGAATGAGAGAGCGAATGTTGCTAATCATTGTTACCTTATATAATGTAGTTACATGTCTGTGTCTGTTGGTTTCTTTATTGTATAACGTCATTTAACCAGTAGCCTTTGTACTGTAAAGACCTACTCAGTAAAAGAAGAATTAACCTATGTGTTTCTGTCAACCACTGCATGGGATCTTGGTTAAGGAGCAACAACATAACAAATACCAACTCTTCGCACATGTTTAACACCAATTCTGAACATTAGGATCATCCTAACCTAGGTTGGAAGTTGGAACAGATGTGATTTATCAAGATGTTGACTGTCAGTCATTATAAAAAGGGTCAGAGTTGATATAGGATACTTTAGGATGGGCCGAGATGGCTCTACACCAGGCTATACCTATATAAACTCTGCCCCTTTTTACACCAACTGAGAGTCAGCGTCTTGGCCCCTTGGGTTACGATAGCTGTAGTAGTGGGCCCACCACCAGTAAAACACATATTCAAAGTATACATACTTAAAATTAAAGCCTAACCTAATCAACCAAACCTATAACCTTAACTATCCTAGGTTAGGTTAGAGGTTGGATTGGTTAGTTAATTAGGTTATTTATGCATCTAGGCCTATACTTAGATAATATGACGGTGTTACTGGTGGTGCGCCCACTACTGCTATCCTCATTCCTAACCACATCTTGACAAATCAAATTTGTTCCAACCTATTTAAGGACAAATAAGGTTAGGTTAGGTTGATGTCCTAATGGTCAGAATTGGTGTTAGACACGTGGGCTAAGTTGGTAGTGAATGAGCGAGTTGGCAATGGGCCGAATTGAGTATTCTGCTAAAATATGTGTTCAGAAGCCGAAGGCTATAGGCTACTTAAAACAAATGGGTGAGCAAACACATTAGGCTAGTGTTGGCTGCCATTTTTGGCTGATTTTTCTGTAAAAAATCCATAATTTTGATGTTAAGATTGCGACTGGCAGTGAGCTTGGCTAAAATCTAGCACATAAACTTCCGAATTAAGTTTTTTCTGCTGTACAGAATTATTTTGTTCACATACCGTAGGCTATCCTTATTCAGGGTGCCTTGCCGATGCGCGGAAGAAAGTTAATTTTGCAATTCCGATAAATTTTTTCTTTCCTTATACAAAGCCATCAGTCTCTTGGAATCTTATAGTGTGTGGATCCTGCCGTAAACCTTACTCGTAAGTCGCGGACATCCTATCCCGGCTCCCGGGATCCCGATGAAATTTATGCTAGGGTATTAAAAGAATGTAGAGATGAGTTAAGTGGACTGTCAGCATTATTATTTAACAAATCACTGGAATCTGGAACCTTGGACCCCATATGGATTATGCTGTGCAGTTTTGGTACCCTTATTATAGAATGGATATAAATTCTCCAAGAGGCAATCCAACACAGAATGACAAAAATGATCCACATTAGAAATTTGTTATACGAGGAGAGATTAAAAACCCTCGGTCTGCATTCATTAGAAAGGCGAAGATGTAGAGGAGACATGATTGAAGTGGTCAAGTGAATGAAGGGAATAAATAAGGGTGATATTAGTAAAGTGTTGAAGCTAAATGAGTGCGAGAGAACCGATTCATATGGTTTCAAACTAGATAAATTATGCTTTAAAAAAGAAATAGGTAAAAATTAGTTTGGTAATAGGGTTGTGGATACATGGAATAGGCTGCCTAGCTCAATAATAAGCTCAGAAAAGGTGGACAGTTTCAAACTCAAGTAGGATAATCATATGAGTGGCATGGGTTGTGTTGCGTGACCATGATGATTAAGGCTACACCATCGGGAATGATTGATAAATACACCAGCGGCTTGGGAGGTCTCCATTTATTGAGTAGGTAGCTTGGACAGTAAATAACAATAACAAAAGAGCATCGGGTGGCGTAGCCCGCCAGATTTGAATACACTAAACATCCCTCCCCTTAAGATTAGTAATATGATAAATAAAGATGGCCAATGGTATTATAAAACAAACACAAGAAAATAAAAAAAAATAAATGAATATAATAAAAATAAAGAATAAGAGAACAGAAACATCCAGCACAATTGCTGTACTGTAATAACAATTATACTGGGTACAGATCAAATTCCTTTAAAATTAAATGCTAACATTGTGTATCCTATGCTTATTACCCTTCACTTACAAGCAGGTCTAAGGGCAATGCCAACCATAACATGACCTAGCTTGTTTTCTTGTACAGGTCACGTACCGGTATATGTCTACAAGTCTAGTCTCCTAGGAGCAGTTACTTCACGGCCTGAGCGTGTCTTGTATGCTGGCTGAGCCTCAGCTAAAGTGTGTCTATTTGTCAGTGTTTCTGAGTTGTAGTCACTTGTTCTGTCTCCTGGCTCGTTCTCATGCTTGTCGCCTAAGGTTCTAGTAATGTCATGCCCTCTACCCTCTCCTTGGTTGTCTCTGTGGGTGTTTCTAGCTAATTGTCTGCTACTTGAGTCACCGTCACTAACAGGAGTCATGCATAATTGCCTATTTCTAATGGGAGATGTAGTCCTCTCTCTCCTCATCACAGGGTCTAGTCTAATTTGGGATGGTCTCGAGGGGCGGATGAACTGCCGGTTCCTTCTGTACCTCTTGCCTTCCCTTTCGACCTCGTAGGTTCTGCTTCCTAGCTTCTCTGTGACGGTTGCTTCCCTCCACTCTTGATTGCGACCATCAATTGGCTGCATTCTTACTGTCTCTCCAACTTCGATAGGTCTCAGAGATGCCCTGCTGTGGTGCCTCGCAGCAACTGCACTCTTCTTGTCCTCCATCAGTTGTCGTTCCTTGTCTAGGGGAACTCCTGTTGGCTTCAGTAATGACTCACAAGTTGGCACAAGTGTAGCTGTGCGTCTTCCCATCAGTCTCTGTGCTGGGCTGGTCGTCAGTCCTTCTTGTGGAGTGTTTCGGATATTGAGGAGCCCTAGATACATGTCCTCTTTGGCTTTCAGGCTTCTTTTCATCATGTTCTTCATTGTTTTGACTGCTGCCTCGGCAGCACCGTTGGCCTTGCTGTTGCCTGGGCTGGAAGTTTGATGGCTTATATTCCATGACTTAGTGAACTGACGGAAGGTTCCAGATGAGAACTGCGGTCCATTGTCGCTGATCAACGTTTCAGGGATGCCGTGTCGCGCGAAATTACTCTTGAGTTTATGTACCACTGTCTCGGTATCTGTCACAGGTAGGTAGTCAACTTCTATAAATTGGCTAAAATAGTCAACAGTCACTAGGTAGTCTCTCTGGCAAATTGTAAAAAGGTCAGTCCCTACTTTCTGCCAAGGTCTGTCTGGTATGTCATGCATGTACAATGGCTCAGAGGCCTGTCTATTAGATAAAGAAGAGCAAGTGTCACATGTCTCAATATATTGCCTAATTTCTGCTGACATGCCTGGCCAAAAAATTATTTCTCTCGCACGTCTCAAGCATGAATTTATTCCAGAATGTCCTGCATGCAACTTGTGAACAATACCACTTCTCATCTCCTTAGGAATAATGACCCTTTCACCCCTTAGTAGCACCCCATCCTGTACTGTAATTTCATCTCGGTAACTGAAATATGGCAACACACTACTGGGTACATCACACCTATTATTTGGCCATCCTTTTGACACTACATGCTTTAATTGACACAGCACCTCATCTCTTTCAGAGGCTTCTCTTACATCAGACAACCTACCAGGCTTGAAAGGAGTGCCACTCAAATTATGTACAGGCAATATCATTTCATATGGGTTGTCTACTGGGGCCCTTGACAATGCGTCAGCGACCGGGACATCCTTACCTGATTTATGTCTCAATTCATAGTGATACAACTGGGTTCTCAATAGCATTGCTTGCAGTCGCTTAGGGGCGCGAGACAGAGGCTTACCCTTGATAAAAACAAGAGGCTTGTGATCAGTTATGACACGGACAACGCGCCCAAAGGTGTAGTGATGAAACTTCTCAAGGCCGTAAACGACTGCAAGCATCTCTTTTTCTATCTGTGCATAATTCTTTTCAGTTTCACTCAAAGATCTACTGGCAAAGGCAACTGGCTTTCCCTCTTGCAGGAGGACAGAGCCAAGTCCATACTCACTGGCATCATTCTCAAGGGTTAGGTCCTTCGTTGGATCATAGAACACTAGCATGGCACTTTCAGCTATCATTTCTTTGATTTTCTCAAAAGCCTGATGTTGCGAGTCTGACCAGACCCAAGGCACGTCATTCTTGAGCAGATTATAAAGAGGGTGCAAAACATTACAAGCATTGGGAAGAAACTTGGACATATAGTTTACCATTCCAAGAAAGGATCTGAGGCTAGTTTTACACTTTGGCACAGGGAAGTTCTTTATTACGCTAATCTTATTTGGGTCAGGTGAAAGGCCCTCCTTAGTGATTCTATGACCCATGAAGGTTAGGGTATCACTTCGCAACTCAACTTTATCTTTGTTAAGCTGAATGTTACTATCTCTACAACACTGGAGGAAATTCTTTAGATTAGCATCATGCTCTGCCTTATCGGCACCATGAATTATTACATCATCTGCGATGCAAACAACTCCCTTCAACCCTGATACAATCTCAAGCAGTCTTTTTTGAAAGATCTCAGAAGACACATTTAGTCCAAAGGGCAATCGAAGCCATCTGTACCTACCATGGCATGTCTGAAATGTTGTTAGATAGCTAGATTGTGTGTCCAGTTTCACATGCCAGTAGCCGGATGCCAAGTCTACTTTGGAGAAAACCTTTGACTGACCAAGTTCATGAAGGGTGTCCTCCAAGATAGGTAGTGTGTAGTGCTCTCTCTGGAGAGCTTTGTTTAATTCCCTTGGGTCAATACAGATTCTGACTTTCCCATCTTTTTTGGGGGTTGCAACTATTTGACTCACCCAAGGGGTTGGCTCATCAACGGGTGCTAATACTCCCAGTTTAACTAGTCTCTGCAATTCTAATTTAACTTTTGGTTTCATCGCAATTGGCATCCGTCTATTGGGCATGATTACAGGTTTTACATTTGGATCAACTTTGAGGGTCTGTACACCAGGAAAGGTCCCTAATGATCCTTCCATCACATCTGAATACTCCCGGTTTAGGCCTATGTCTAAGTTGTTGACCCTCTCAAAATTATTCTCTTTCACTTCTACAAGTCCCATCATTTGGCTGGCTTTCATCCCTAAAAGAGGGGTAAGATTCTCTTTGAAGACGACAAACTCTATTGCATATTTTTGTCCTGTCACAGGGTTGTGTACAGTACGAGTGCACATGCCCATGGGGACTTGGCTACTTTGGTTCCATGTCTTAAGGATCACACCAGTGGGACGAATGTCTTTGGCAAAATTGAGAGGAAGGGTATTAACAGAGGACCCAGTATCTATTTGAAAGACAATATCCCTCCCTCCTATGTTCATTCTACACTTGGCTTCTCTAGAATTTCTACCATGGGAACCACAATCACTAGGGTCATTGGGCGATACAGAATGAATAAAGTCAGTTTCTTCATTTGAAGACAGCTCATTTTCCTGATCAGAGTCTGTGGTTTGCACCTTGTGAATTTTCTGACCTCTCTTTTGTCCCCATTTGGGCCTAGATTCACTTGTGTCACTTTTCTGAGAGAAGCAAACATTGGCGAAGTGGTTAGGGCCACCACATTTGAGGCACTTTTTACCATACGCAGGACATTTACCTTTGGCAATAACGTGTTTATACCCACAGAACTTACAGTCTCGCTTAGGCCTATGGTCTGCATGGGCTAGGCCTACCTTGTTTACCACATCACCTCGCATCATTCTGTTCTGTACAGTGGCATTTTCAGCAGCCTTACACATGTCAATGCACTTTTCTAGCGTGAGGCTTCGTATTTTAAGTAGGTCAGTTTGCAATGATGAATCCCTAATACCAAGAACAATGCGATCCCTGACCATAGAGGGTAGACATGAATCACAGTAGCTACAAGTTTTGACTAGAGACCTAAGGCTTGAATAAAACTGGTCAAAAGATTCACCTTCCTCCTGTTTCCTACTGTTAAATATGAACCTCTCATACGTTTCATTTACTTGTCCTATAGCATATTCATCAAACTTCTTGATAATCTCTTCCAGAGTCCGTTCAGAGTCTGTACTTGTAAATTCGAAACTGTTGTATACCTTGAGTGCATCATCTGCCAGTACATGTTTAAATAAAGCTACCTGGACTGGCTTATCACGTTTATCTAGCTGTGAAATAATAGCATAGTCACCCCACCTCTGTTTAAACAGCTTCCAATTCTCTGCAGAGTTAGGTCCTAGGGTGAGTTGCTGTGGGGGCTTGACACCAGGTACTGGATTGGCCGCCATTGTGACACTCAATCAGGGTTAGGCTACTTCAGGTGGGCTGCAAAGACTTGAAAAGTGGTGTTATTTCTGTCGCTTATCTTCTCAAGGTGTGTTCCAAGGGCTGCTGCAATCTATGTCTAGGTGTAGGTCCATCAACGTCAGGCTGCAGGTTAAATTCTCCAGTGGCTTGGCATAGAAATTTTCGGGAGTTGAGCCACGCTGATCGACGCCGACACAAACATCTCTATATTTCAAATCAATTACAATCCTCAGCTTGCTGACGTCTTCTATGGTCATTTACACATCCCGCCGCTGCTCACCATGTTGCGTGACCATGATGATTAAGGTTACACCATCGGGAATGATTGATAAATACACCAGCGGCTTGGGAGGTCTCCATTTATTAAGTAGGTAGCTTGGAAAGTAAATAACAATAACAAAAGAGCATCGGGTGGCGTAGCCCGCCAGATTTGAATACACTAAACACTAGCTGAATGTCCGCCAGCGATTAATGTTATCTCTAAGAGGTATGGAAATCATTAATGAAAATATATTTATTAGGAAATAGACGTCCACACTAAAGATGTGGAATGTGTCTGTGCTCGCTTGAAGCAAAATAACATAAATAGAAGTTACTGTTGGTTAAATATATATTTAAAATAAAGTATGGGTAGTCAAGATATTTATATATATTGTAATGTTGAAATTATCTACTTTATAATATAATTTAGTAAAAAATTATATATGTAATTAATAGATTTAGAAGAATTGTAATAGTAATAAAGTTCTGAACAAATATTTGACTAATAAAATGAAATTATAAATATCGATCACGAAATATAAATAGAAAATGTATTTAGATAATTAAACAATAAAAACAATTTTCATACAAATTTTAATCAAAATAATACAGAGACATTATAGTAATAATAGCTTTAATAAACCATTAAACAGATTAAAGACCTTTAGAAGAAGCTAAATAACAACAACAAAAATGAAGAACCTATCGACTATCTCTATATTCAGAAAGGGCATCAGTAGTATAAGAAGAATAAACTAGAGAAAAAGAATATATGATTAAATATTTGCTTTCATCAACACAAATTTTAGATAAATTCTTCACTATCTTTGTTATTTTTTATCATCGGGAAGATTATCTTTTCGAATTGGTATTAATTTTCGTTAAGAACTGATTTAAATTATTAAGCAATGAATTTGCTACAATTTCCAAAGGCTCCGCAGCCTCATTTGCCCAGTATTATAATTTTGTGACTATAAAGATTTGCAACTCTCAAAACTGACCTTATCTTAGCTTATACAAATTGTTGCTCTTTATTATCTTAATTACCTTAGAAACGTAAGCTACTAGCAACTACGCTAGTTAAGAAGGTTTCTTAGGGATTTAATAATTGGTAGTATTCTTGCTCGGATTTTCTGAAGACAATGACGTCTTTTATATATGCGCAGTTGAACCCAGTTAAGTAGGTTTAGTTTTAATTGAAGAGATGCTGTAATTAAAAGCCTAAGTTGGATCTGCGACATAACGATTCTTCTTAAGTACCCTTTTAATTTCCCAAAAAATTACCTCCAGGATTAGAATCGCTTGCAAAGTCTAAAACTAAAGCCTTTTGGTCTTTATAAACATT
>JAOXOF010375326.1:10090-25376 GCA_028571265.1 Pagurus longicarpus | reverse complement strand
CCTCCTCGGCGTATTGGCCACCGATCGTAGAATACAGACCATGCTATCCAAACAGCAACACAACCAGAAGAAGGCGGCGGTGACCAAGAATAAGAAGAAGAATAAGAAGACTGCTAACCGAAAGCGAACATCAGCCTCGGCGGCGGCCAACCTTCGTAGGCACGACATAGAGCGGTTCGTGAAACCACCTCGCAAGAGCGATAAAAGGAAATTCCTGACGCCTATAACCAACTTTGCTCTCCGCAACAATAGACGTCAGCGCAAAGTAAAATAGTGTGTGTGTGTGTGTGTATGTGTGTGTGTGTGTGTGTGTGTGTGTGTGTGTGTGTGTGTGTGTGTGATACATCAACATGGTGGCGGCGGGGGTGAAGAAACGAAGGGTGAAGCCGTCGGTGATCAGCAAAACGAACCAGGCGTGTCTACAGAAGGCTTTCAAATCTACCATTATAAACGTGTTGAAGTCCGACACCATTAAGAAGTTGCCCATTTCTCGAATCCGCAAGTACGACATTGAGCGGTTCATAAGAAGCCCACCGCCTCGCAGGATCAGAATACAGCCCATGACGAAGAGAAAGATGACAACGCCGACGACCAAACGACGACGCAAGTTTGACATTGCGCAGTTTGTGAAGCGACCCAGCAGGCGCAAGTGATCAGTAAAACTAGCCAGGCTTGCCTACACAAGGCGATCAAGTCGACCATCATAAACGTGATGAAGACGGACGCCTCCATCAAAAAGATGTTGGCGAAGAAACCAGCGGCGGCAGCGGCACCCAAGAGACGAAGAAAGGCGGCCGCCAAGCCTAAAAAATGCAAGTCTACCGTCATGACAATAAGACCAACACCCCGCAAGAAACGTTAGAGTAGGAGGAGGCCAGCGCGACACATATAACACGGCGTGAAATGCCACAATTAATAATAAACTGGATTGTACAAACTCGATTTTTCTTTTAGCTTTTACCCCCATTTTTCCTTTCTGGTTTTGTTATGTGTATCTTACTAGACTATGGCTGAGGCTGAATTTAGGGCCGAAGCCGTAAGGGTTACGGGAGGCGACCAACAACAGAGTGGCGCCTCCAAGGCTTTCTTGGGTGATGAACTCGAACGGGGAGGTTTGAGTAGTAGCGACGGCGCCAGCCGAACGAAAACTTCGTCGGTATGGCATACCGTCATGGTTGTGGTCGTGTGTCTGGTGGCCCTGTTTTTCGTGTATTGGCTGGCCAAGAGTTTGAGCGAGTCGTTCACGTCTCTGAGCATCCAGAACGTGTACGACATGTTCAACTTTAAACTGATGGACGGCGTCAATAGCGACAGTATCAGGGACGGTATAACTGACACTATAGAACTGGGTGAGATGGTCAACATGAACGATGCGGCAGACATGCCCAATATCAAATTTGTCAGTTCGGACGGTAATCCGCTCAATATAGAACCCAGCCCGGGGATGAGCGGCAAGACCGACACGGCCATCACTTTTATGTACTCTGATCACCTCGAAAGAGGCAAGAAAAAGAAGGCCGCCTTCGTGCCTCCCACGGCCAGCCAAAAGCTGTCGCGATGAAGCTCGTCTCGTTCTTCCCCACCTTCTTGCTGAGAGTGTTGATTTTGGCCCACCACCACCACCACCACCACCACCACCAGCAGCAGCAGCAATCAGAAAGCGATGCCAACTTTACCACCGCCGCTGCTCCCGACGTATCGTTCTACGTGGCCACTCGCTACAACATCTCCGAGGACGACAAGCTCGCCCACAGTCTCCCCGACGTGGTCTTTTACTTTCGAGCCGCGATGGCCAACGGAGTGAGACAAGACCCCCCGAGACTTCTTTTGGCGTGACGAACGTAGAATCAATAGTTTCCTGGTTACGTCCAACGCCTCTATAGATTTTGTCAACTCTTTTGCGCCATACGCCTTTGCGCGCCAGAAACATCACCTTTTGCTGACCCGAGGCTGGCAGTCTTGGTTGACGAACGAAATCTTCGAGAGATTGTATAGCGACTTTGATGATAATTTTCTCTTGGAGGCTGGCATCGTAGAGAGGGTAACGGCTTGTTCGATCTTCGTCGACGCCATAACCCATCGAGGTAGCGTGCCCAATTTTGGTCGGTTGCTGGCCCACTATCTCACTCCTAGGAACGACGACGACGACGGCACCACCTACACATATCGCAACTATTCCCTGTTACTTTCCACTGCGGCCAAATCACAACTGAAGGATCACATTTGCCACCTAGGGTGTGTGGAAAAATCAGAGGCCTCAGTATACCCCAGACTGTACCAATAGCAGGATGTTTGACACCAGAGACCAATTTGCCATCCATGTGCATGGTCGTAACATTGCGCACATGTTGGGCTCGGGCCGATTGAACGTCGTCAAAGGCGGTTCGGACAACCAGTTGGACCACGATATCAACATATTATACCATCGACATTTTGCGGCTTGGGCCGAGCGCCACCCGATCGGCATCAACACGAAAAGCGTCAAATTGTACATCAACGTGTGCTCCAAGAAAGAGCCTCCCATGCCGACCAACTCCAAAATGCCGGCAGAGTTTAACCAACTGAAAACCAAGGGAGCAGACGGCCGCCGGAGAGTGCTTCGAGCCTACAAGGACTATCTAAAAATGCACGAACTCGCCTTTGACACGTCCATTCGCAAAGCGTGTGTAAGATGCGGTGAATCATCCAAGAAGGGATCGGCGGCAACCATCAATGGAAGTTCTTCGACGGCCAACAGTGTTGTACAGTCACTCTATGTCGAGTTGCGTCCGAATGTCATACTGCCCAACCCTAAACACTACGCCAAGAATCCGGTGATATTGAGATTTGATGGGCTGTACGATTTTGACCTGTTGAATCGGGGGAAGCAGCTAACCTACCAGTACTTGGAATCGCCCGATCGAGCTAGAGCGTGTTGTCTGGTATCCCATCTCGTCGGCGGTGCTGGCTGCAGCGGCGGCATTACAATCGACAAAAGGCTAGAAATCTTGACGTGGGAAGCCAAAAAATCGACTGCCGACGATGGCGTTGAATACAAGACGATTCTCGACGAGGACGGTGCACTACCCATTGCCACCCTAGATTCGCTGGAAATCGCCCTGTGTCTGGTATAGCCTTTTTCATATAAAAGCGCACAGACAGCAGGCCCGTGTATCACAACCTCATCAACTGCCACCATGTCAACATCCAAACCGGTCTGCTCTACTCCCCTCCTCACCACCCGAGAAGAAGAAGAGGAAGAAATGGAACTTGCCACTGCCGACATAGAAAAACTGGCCAGGCAGCTACGATATGTGTGCACCGAGGGAGCTGAGGTTACCCCCACCACCACCACCACCACCACCGACGACGACGATATGAAGGAAGATGTAGAAGACACGACCCTTGTTGATGCCTCTTTGAAAGAGTCTGACGACGACGGCGGCAAAACTGCTATCTCTTCTTCGAAAGAGTGTAATGATGATGACCACACAAAGACTGTTGGTGGTGATGCCGCCGCCGCCGCCGCCGACAACGTTCGTGCAAAGACTGATGGTGGCTCGGCCGCCGATGACCTTAAAGCCGCGTGCCAAGATTACGTCAAACTTCACAGATTTTCAAACGAGCGCAGTATGACCGACGGGGTGACCCTCTCCAGCGAACGCTGCAAGTGTCAGGACATCGTGTTGGAATCCAGGTATAAGGCACTGATTCGAGACAACCCGTCGGAACATGGTGAGATTCGACACACCGACATGATCGGAACTGTGGATTCGCTACTCAAGCGAAGTGATACGACCAACTGCGATCTGGATGTGGTGATACGCCAGTACAACGGCTACACCCAACAAGAGGACTCACTAGGTGTTACCATGATGGCAGTCCCCAAACGAAACACGCTTCAAGATTTTGTAAAGGCCGAAACCGAGCGCACCTTTGACGGTCGGTTGTGGGAAGATAGCATCGGGAGGGTGGTAGAATTGGACAACAAGACGGGGCTTCCCAATATGGAATATTTGACCGACTCGCCGGTTTGCAATTGCCACGCCGAGTTTATAGAGAAGCGAATGGAACGCCTGTTGCACACAGAACAACATCGGGAGTTCGAAAAGTGGTATGCCTTGGAAGCCGAGGCGATTAAGCGCAATGAGATGTCCATCTTTGACCGCATGCGACCGTGTCTGAAGGCCCTATCGGCGATAGAGCCTGCTGACGAGACTGCACTCCTCGAGCTGGTGGAACGTGATCGTCATTTCGCCACCCTGCTCATCGGAAAGTGTATACCGAACGAAACGCTCGACAAATACATCACCATGGAAGACTTGATCACCGGAAACCGGTCCAGGTGCCTAAAGCTGTGTCTCCACAATCCCGTTTGTCCGGCCCATCTCGCGAACGTCGAAAAGCTGGCCAAGCTGTGCAAGATCAAGGTTAATATGAGAAATATCGTACCCGCGAAAGGAACCGCGGAACGGGCGAAGCTGTCCGAGGGGGCCGTGAAACTATTGGAGAAATTGGCCAAGAGGATCGGGAGCGACAAAATCCCAATCATCAGCATGCACAACGAACAGTTGGCAATCGCGACCGACGTCACCAATGCGGTGACGCACCTGTACGAATTTAACGCTACACCACCCAAGAAACTCGAATGTGTCCCAGCAGACATCGACGCTGGCCGCGCCAACGTGCTAAAGGTCATCCGAAACAAGAACGCGAGACGAGGACTGGCCGTGAGAACGGCTATCAAGTCAGGCAGCGGCGGCGGCGGCAACAAAAAACAGCCCACCAAACGCGCCGTGGGTACGGTCGCCACGACCAGCATCCACTTTTTCCACGTGGCCGATCAGCCCGTGCGTCAAGCCGCTTACTCGCAAGGTATCAACGTTATACATTCGGGCGGCAATGGTTTGACCAGACATTGCAAAGAACAGACTGTCTTGTTGTCTTGCCTACACTCGAACATGGACAACACGGCGGCCATCGACTTGAAGGCGGCCGAGTTTTTAATGTTGCACGATGAGTTCGTAAAGCGCATGAGACGCATCCTCGTCGCCACTTTGTCGTCACAGTCGACGAGCCGTTTTATGGCCGACCAGCCAACGGTCAAGACGGACAAAACCGTCTTTTTCAACTCAAAGTCTACGTGTGTCGACTACGCTTCTTACTCCAACGACCTCATATCGCTGCTACGAGAAGACCAAGAGGCCGCCCCCGTGGGTGGCGATGAAGCGGCCGTTAGCCAACGAAACATAATTTTGGCCAAATGTATGAACCAGATTGAAGGCTTGGTGGACGTCGGCAGTCAGCTGAAAAAGACTGTGTTGGAAATGTTGAACGCAACCAACCAACAATATCAACAAAAGAAGAAGAAGAAGCAGCAGCAGCAGCAACAGAAGCATCAGCAACGTCAAAAGAAGATAAAGACAGGGGATGGAGATGATGATGATGATGATGATGATGATGATGATGATGATGATGATGAGGAAGCGGATAAAGTGTCACCCGGCGAAGTGGAGTTTGCTATCAATGCCTGGAATACCAGCAGGGTCAACCTGACAAGACTCGGCGACATTTTGAAGCAGCTCCTTGAGCGATTCTCGGTCTGTCCACCCACCTCAGCGTTGACTCTGACCGATAGTAAAAGTATCACGTGTTGTATAAGGGAGGTGGAGGAAACATGTACGGATTTAACTGTGCCTAATGCTTGCGCTGGGATACTCGAGTTAATAAAACCACAATAAATCTGAGCCATACTCTTTTGCCTAATGCTTGCGCTGGGATACTCGAGTTAATAAAACCACAATAAATCTGAGACATACTCTTTTATTCCATCATCACATTTTCCACAGGTTTAGTTTAGCATTTAGTATATCACAGGGGGTATTTTGAATGTCTTGTACGATGATGATAATTTTGCGGGTGAGGTTTTCGCCGGCCGTACAAGCTGCCGATGACGACAGTAGGTCTTGGGGCCGGTATCCCGTGTCGGATAATACAAGGTGGCCGTCGCTGCTGTAACATAGTTGAATGGGTGAGCTGTCCATGTAGAGCTGGTTGATGAGCACCATGCAGTCGCCGACGTTGGTCGTCGGCGCCGACTCAAATTTGTCGGCGATAATATCGTCAATCTCGAGCAGCCTATCACCATTGGCGGAGCTATAATGTAAGGCGCTGTAGACGAGATCGACACACAGAACCTTGGGGTATGAGAATGTGCCACCACCGCCGCCGACGTTAACCTACAACCCCTTGAGGTCTCGGTAGTGTGCGGTTATACGGCCGACTATATCGTTTTTGGTCTTGTTCCAAGTGTCGATGCCTCCGTTGAGATTGGCCACATAAACGGTTGCATCGCCCATCTCGGTCGGATTGGTGGGAGAGTGAGTGAGTGAGTGAGTGTAGGTGTGGCTATAAATCTGGTGGCCAATAACCGAACCCCCATCAATAGTCAAGATGACACACAAGGGGACGGTTGTGCAGTTGGATTTTAAGGCGACCCGACATAGACTCCACAATAACAAAATCTGCCTACCCACCCTCGATGTCCTCGCACAGAAGGGTCACACCATTCCGCGCATGGTGTCGACCGAACAAGAGTACGTCAGCAAGCTGCTCATGCAAAATATTGTTGTGCACCAACACTTTAACCTGCCTTGCATCTTTTCCATCAAGGGACGACCCGGAGCCGGCAAGACGAGCCTCTTGGTCAATTTTCTCAAGGAGGCGGTAGCCCTGAACGTGTGCGGCTACGAAGGCGTGTTCGTGTCGACCCGCAACAATGCGGTGGTGCACACGCTGACAGAGACGCTCAAAGAGTTGAACGTGACCAAAATCAAAACCATCAACTCGATGTTTGGCATACCCATACTGGAGCACCTGAACCAATTCAATGCCACTTGGACCTCCAACTGCGTGTCTGAACTGTACGCCATGGACATGCTCATCATCGACGAGTACAACACGCTGAAAGCCATAGATGTGGCCTACATCGACAGCGTGTTGCGCATGCTGCGACGACGGCCTCACATTCCCTTTGGTGGTATCCCGGTGCTGCTTTTTGGCGACAACAACCAGAATGCGGCTGTCGTATCCGATACCACCGACACCAAAAACTGCGCTTCGCGAAAATTCAATCAGCTCATGTTGCCGGCATTGGAGGACATTTTCAAGCGCCACAAACACACCCGATTTAGAATGTCCGGCCACAAAGATAGAGTGTACGACGAAATGCGAGACCGCTCGCGAAAGAGATTCTCGGGGGCTAGTGCCCTCGTCAGATCCTACATACCCCTGTCTTTGGCGGCGACCAACAAGACAAAGGAAGAAGACGTCAAAGTCGCGAATATGACTATGCTGAAGCACGCACCCTACACCAACTTTGATGGCTGCGCCAACACCGAAAACTCTAGCAACTCGATCTTGTCGGGACTGCTACGCACCAACATCTTGGGCCAAGGTAAAGATGAGGAGGAGGATACCGTGTCGGACTACTTGGGTAGACACCGGGACATTTTATACTGTCCAGTTTTTCTCGCGTTCGACAATGCGAGGAGAGAGTTGGGCGAATTCCGAATGACCGACCACTCTAGCGACGAAGGCCAAGTGCTAAAGTTTTTGGGTGCCGCCGTAAAGGGTATGGAGCGAGGACGCCGAGAGATGTTTCTCGTACAACCTCACGACGTGTTGGCCAAGAAGCCTCCCGATACCGATTCGCAGTTTAGTGTGGCCATCGAAGAACTCACCAGCATCGTTTTGTATGCGGGAGATCGAATGCCACGCACCGAGCTCGAGTCCATCACCTTTGAGGTGCGAAGATTCACGTCTCGCTACTACAGTGATCCTGGGTCCGAGTACATTGCTAGGAACGGGGGATACCGGACCATGATGGAGTCCCTGATGGCTGCCGATTCGATGGAAGACTGGAAACGACAACACCTCCAGGTAGCGCACGCCGCCGCCGCCGCCGCCGCCGCTCAGCATACGGCGGCGAACCGACGACGGCTACCGCACCGACTCGACGACGACGTTGACATGGCAGCCATCTCGGACGACGAAGACGAGGATGAGGATGGCAACGATAGTAGTCGGGTACCCAAAGGAGGTTTTCACGCCAACCAAAGAGACATACTAGAGTTTAACGAAAATCAGCCCATGACGCCGCGAGTGGCCGCGTGCAAGCTAGCCTTCTATCAACTACTCTCGGACATCAACAAGGAAGATAATGCTGCAGTCGCCGCCGCCGCCGCCCCTGTCGGTTGTAGGTTTAGTCCCATCACCCCCACCAAGTGCCTGTTCCCCGACTTGGACCTGTTCAAGTCGATGGCCACCAGCCAGACCATGTCCGAGTACACCAACTACATCAACTCGGAGACTATCGAGATTGAACTGCGCTGCATGAAACGGTTCGACCTTTCCATGTCCACTTTGAACTTGGACTATTCCATGGCCATCTGGTTGTTGACGGCCAACCACAAGACGCACAATCTCTTGGGCAACACCAACGTCACTGAGCATTTCTTCCGCAATGTACTATGCGACATCTTCACCAACCGCCTGGGTGCACCCTTCACGCAGCTGAAGGCCGAGATGGCCATCCTCATGAGCGACGCCACCAAGCAAGCCGCCAGTCGCTGTCTGGAAGGTACGCTGTCCTCTGCCAGTCCCAACAAGGAGACTATCCTCTTTTTCATGGCCGTGCTCTTGCAGAATCTGTGGGCCATGATGTACAACTCGTGCCAGTACGGCTCCGACAAAAAACGGCAGCTCATGTTGGAGCAACGCACCACCAAGTTGGACGCGGTCACCTCTCCGTCGATCGGCAAACGAACTCTGTTTGGCAAACCCAAGACGTTAGCCAATGACTGCCTGGGGTACACGCACAACCTAACCGATATGGTACTTCGAAGCTGCGTTTTTCTGTGTCCCACCAATCACCAGATGAGCTTGGTTACCAACATGGTGAGCACGCTATTGACCGAACTGGGCTCGGTCTTCTTTGATCCCATCGTCCACCAGTTTGTCCACACCAAAAACAAGGTGGAGGTGAACGAGAAGATTTCGACGCAGAAAAACTTTCAGATTGGACGACTGATGAAAGATGCTAGCATTGGATCCGAACATCGCAATCGACTGAGTCTGGCGCCGACCGAGGCACCGGCCCAAGCTTCGGCAGATGCGGTCCAACCGCTAACCCGACCGAAGATGCCTAAAGGGTTCGCCGAACAGTGTACACCCATCACCTCTTTCAAGTTTAACACCGTGTTGGCCGTATTGGGTCCCAAAGGTGGCGGCGGCGGCTGGACTCACATGGGCTACCTGTTGACGAAGAACAAGTTGAACAGCCAAGACGTTGTACGAATGACCACGTTGGCGCCGGCTTTCCAGCGTGCCACCTCGAGCAAGAATGCCCCCTCGGTTTTCGACCGCCAAACCGACTCTGATATCGGTGCGGTGCTCAAACGGCTGTGTTATGCGGTGGCCAACAAAAACTCTTCTTCGTTCTCCCTCGGGTACTCGGTGCGCAACAAGCTAAAGACGGCCATGGGTCGCATCACCAAATCGAACCACATCATGCTGACGAGGGGCATGGTGGTGACTTTCTGCAAGACGCAATTGCTGGGCGGTGTCAAGGTGTTTGCCAACGAGTCGGCCACGATCGTAAAACTGGAACACGATTCGTGCTATAGCGAGACTTCATCTAGCGGCTTGATTATACACCTGGTGCTGAAACGCCGCCAAGACGTCACGAAAGAGCCCATCAGAGTGACCATCGGCGGCCCCCTGTCGCTGCCGTGCGGCGAAAAAGAGTGGCGAATCCTGGGCCTGCAAATCATGTATCTGCCCCTACAGGACGGGTCGGCCGTCACCATCCACAGCTGCCAGGGCACCACGATCGACAGCCAAGGACTGACGGTGGTGGACATGACGACGGGCGGCAAAGTCTCGGCCCGCAGCATGTACGTGGCCATCACTCGCTCTCGCAACCCCAACACGATCATGGTGCCAGTCTTTGACAAACAGGGATCGTTACGCCAAGCCATCGCCAACATGCGAGAAACCATGATATCCGATCCCGGCCACAAGCAACGACTGTGGTCGACGCTGGACCTGCACAGCCATTCGGTCGTGTCGATACTACAGCGGGAGATCCTCGACCACAGCGGCCGGATCGACTACTGCAATCGAAAGTGGATGAAGTGGGCGGCCCGCAACTCGCGCAACTTTGACGAAGCCCTGACCAAACTACAAGCCAAGTTTTTCGCAGATGATTGCACCGACGTGGTGAAGGCCCAATATACCAAACTGGTCACGGCCAAGATCCTCGAGTTGTGGTATTGCGTGTACCTGTCGTTGTTGGAGTTTGATTTCAACAACCAGCACAATACCCGCAAGACCAAGGTTGGCCAACACATGAAAATGGACATGATGCTCGCCGAGAGTCCCGTGTACCCCAACAACATGTCGCCCAACCTCAACTCGCCACCGTTGACCTTTGAAGAGTTCCAGAAACTGTTTTGGAAGTTGATCGTGTTCAACCAAGGCGTGTTGGAAGTGGGCATGGTGTACGTGGACTTCTTCGTGAGACGGTACGAGATTGTGAACTTGTTCAACGGACACTTTCGCCACGCTAGCTCCATGTGGGTGACCCTGGCCGGCTCCAAACACTCGCGCTTCGAATGGCAATCCAGTCTGTACGGAAGCGTCAGCGACTGCGGATACCGCTACAGCCCCCTCGAAAACCTCTACCGGGTGCGCGACCGAACGGTCAAACGAGTCGACGACGCCGGCGTTTGCCACCACGGCAACATATCGGTGGCGGTCGACGCGCAGCTGTTCGAGTCTGAGACGGGCACCTTTAGTCTGGGGCAGACGTCGGCGTTTGTGAGTCCGAACGGCAAACTGTCGCTCAACAACGAAGTGAACCTGTACAGTCTACTCTTGGTGTCGCACCGCATCGCGCATGCCACCTTCAACGGGGCGGAACGCCAAGTGGCCATCGCGCCGAAGGCTTACAATCACACCGTCGGCGGCATGATGGTTAGTACGACCGAGAACGTGTTGGTGGGTCGACAAGACTCGGGCGACGGGCTGTTGACGTTGGCCATCAAACTTCGAAGAATTTCCCCCGCATTGACCGCTGAACACCAAAAGTGTATGGAGGATGCTTTTCACGCGGCAGTCGCGACGGATCCCGCCATCAAAACCGTCAAAGATTTTACCATCCTAACCTATGTCAAGTGCCCTCAAGTTGTCGTCGCCGAAACCAAGATTGAGACGATCCGGCAAATGTCGGTGGAGAATCGACTAGGCTACAAATTGGCGCCCGCAGAATCACCCAAAACGGGCTGGCATGTGAACACTAAAGATTGTCGGGAGGCCTTTGGTACATTAATAACGGCTACCCTCTTGAGTGCCCCTAATCCTATTAATGCTGTTGTGTTGGCCCTCATTAGCTATTAGATAAGGGGTATTGGTACGGTATAAAAGTGTGAGCATTTATGGAATTAACATACATTCAATGGTGGGAAGCCATTGGGTCAACAGCTCCACTACCTCATTCCCCATCAACATGTCTACCTCATCACCCACCTTGGAAAAAGTTCTCCTGAAACCCCCCACCACCGCCGCCACCAACACATTTAGGGGAGAAGACGACGACGATGATGAGAAAGCAGAGGAGGAAAGATTGCTGAATGGTGGCGAGCAGTATGCCGGTCACATTGGTCGCCGGGAAGAGAACGAGATACTAGGCGAGGGGGGAGTGTTAGCCAATAAGAAGAAGAAGAAGAAGAAGAAGAAGAAGAAGAAAAAGACAGCGGCGGCAGCAGAGTCCGAACCGGGGCCGTCGTCGACGCACACCATCCAGCGCAAGAAGAAAACAACAAAGAAGAAGCGGGTCGACATTAAACGGTCGATTCACAATTTGGGGCTGTCTTGTTCCGATTCGTCGTCGTCGTCGTCGGATAGCGATTCGTCGTCGTCATTCTCGTCATCATCATCATCATCATCATCATCATCTTCAGGTTCAGGTTGCAAATCTTCGGATGACGAACATTCATCTGACTCGTCATCCTCTTCTGATAGTAGTGGTAGTAGTAGTAGTAGTAGTAGTAGTAGTAGTAGTAGTAGCAGCAGCTCTTCGGAATCTGAAGACGAAGAAACGACATCGTCGACCAAGCGAAAGGGTAAGCCCTGTCAACAGCAACACAAAACTACTGTTGGTGGTGGTGCAAAGAAACAGGCGGCGCCAGCAGCCGCGAAGACCAATAATAGGTCCAATACTACTATGCCGACACCGTTCAAGAAACGTATCATTGAAGCCCCCAAGAAGACACCGCCACCGACTCGCCAAGTAATAGTAATAACAGCAGCACCATCATCATCATCATCATCATCATCATCGAGTAGACCCACTACCGATCTCAGGGACATTATCAACCAACGTACTTCAGCCAAAAAACAGCAGCCCCAACGGAAAGCAGGAGGAGGAGGAGCTGCTGTTGTTTCTACAACCGCCACCAAAATAGCGGCAGACACCATTACCTCAGAACCAGTCAACACCGTCGTAGATATCAAAGGTGTACCACCCATTGGACGCCTACTCGAAAGCTACAACAACAAGAAGCGGAAGGGCGACAACGAATATGCCGACGATGATGGTGAAAAGTCCAAGAAGAAAAAGCCATCACGGCAGCAGCAGTCGAGAAAGACGGCAAAACCACCACCGAAGAAGAGGATGAAAAGGTATGATGTTGTCGTCGACGACAAGTCAGCTGCCACTTCCACCGTCACCAACAATGCTGCGGAGAAACAGAAGCAAGCGATAAAGGTTTGGGCCTTGGCTACCATGTCGCGCGAGCGGAACATTAAGATCGCCAACACGGTATTCCTTTTCGCCACCACCGAGTACATGCACCTTCGAAGGAATAAAGGCAGCGAGAGCGCCCGTCAAGACTACTTTCGGGACGCAGCTTTCCTGTTCAGAGCGACACATCGTCATCTATATAGAATGTGCAGTTTGCTCACGTGTAAGTCCAAGATCGACACGCGAGTATACTCTAACGCCCTGTTCCCCAAAAACCGATTGTTGTGGGCTACGGTGATAACGAGCCTGCCCTTCAAATCGAATGATGTGGTGGGACTGACTAGGTGCGTCGGGTACTACGATTTCCCACTGACCTCGTCTGGGGCTGGCAAGTTTGACGCCACATTGCACAACCCCGTCAGACTCCAAACTGAACAACACTGGATCCTGAGTCTGCCCTCGGTCGACCTGCCCTCCACCACCACCAACCGAGTGGATCCCGTCTTACACGTCACTAAGCTCGGCCTGGAACCGGCTCAGAATGTCTTGATTTCGAACACCTCGTTTTGTTTCTTGACTGGTGACTGCAACCTGGTCTTGACATGCGAAAAAGGAGTGGACGCCTCGCAACACATGATCAATCGGAACGGTGAGCCCGTGCTGATAGAGGCTATCGGGGGGCGACTCTCTAAACGCGAAATCAGCACCATTAAGCTAGATGCGTACCAAGAATCAACGCCCAGCCAACAACATTTGTGTCTGGCCCAAAAGCAGTTTGCGCGAATGTGCGAGGTGGTTTCGCGTGGCGGCGACATGAACGTCACCCTAGACATGCTGATAAAGTTTTGGTGCTATCTGCGCACACACGTGCAAGGCAGAATCTACACCAATTTCTTCCCGCTCATCAACACCATCACTGTCCAGTCTCGAATCAGTAGCAGCGGCGACGGCGACAGCCGCTACAGTAGCGGCGGGACGTGGTTCGTGGTCAGCGTCAAGAATGCCATCCTGTATGACTCGGAGTGCAACAAGAAGCTGGGTCGGCGGCCGATGAACGGCGACGACAAGCGACGATATCTGATCGAAGACAGCACACACAACAACAATCTGGCGAGACTGATAATGGGCGGCGATTGCGTATCGGCCACGGGATTCTGCCGTTTCATGGTCATGTGGTTGACCAACCAACTCGACGTTATCATGTTCAACTCCAACAGGTGGTATTTCAACGTGGCCTCCATCCTGAACCTCTGCAGTTTTGGCATAAACTTGAACGCCGTCCACGTTAGCAAGCTGTTGCTGGCCGAGTCCTACAATATGGGCGAATACATCAAAACGTTGTATGCGACCAACTTTCCGCGCAATTGTTCCATGTACGAGACTAGGTTGGTGGATGCCACCATCTTGTTGATCGACTTGAACCTGACGCCCAAATCTGTCGAGAACATCTGCCGAAACATTCGCAACATCACCGAAAAGCCCGTCTTTGTGGTGCCCGTCTTAGCCGACACGATGCACCTGTACCTCAAACACTTCAGCGCGGATCCCAGAACACGCATCCTGAATGACATATCCGGCGTGAGCCCTTCGTCCATGGCCAAACTGTACAGTTACATGCCATTGGGTGACCATCGTATCCCGGAAGGACTGGACGTATTCAAGACGACAGTGGAGACTCGTTGGTCCCAAGAAGCGTTAAAAATGGGGACCAAAAACATCATGTACACTGAACATTTGAGCACCACACCAACAACCATAACGGAATTGAAGTCGGCGTCCGATCCCAAGGAGAAGCAGAAGAAGAAGAAGAACGGTGGCGATGGCGCTGACGCCGGCGGTGGGCTGATAAAGGAGACGGCCACCACTCAAGATATCTTGCACGTTAACGGAGATCTCGAGGGTAGAGCACCAAATAGGTGCCCGACCAGAATCGACATGGCGTCAGAAGTCGACAAACAGGTTAAACATTACATCGACACGTTGGCCAACAAAATATACACTGTCACACGACGCCCCAATTCTAACGAATCCATGGAGGATAGCAAAATGAAGGCCACCACAATGCTAACTCAACTAGTCCAAGATAACCTGATGTCATTCGTGGAAGAGCCACATAAATCAGCCTTGCCTATATTCTCAATGCTGCACGCCCCAGACCACCACCACCACAACACCATCACCACCACACGAGGGAGTAGAGTAGTCGAGGATGCATCGTCAAAGTATAATAACATCCCCCGTCGTCGTAGTACACCACGCCAACATCACCATCGAGAGAGTGTCGGCTTAGACGATCGTCCCGCGCCCCCTCGACATTCCATTCATCGCAATCGCTTAAGTCGGAGCAAGACTACTATCCACTATGCCAACCGAGCTAGCTGTGCATCGTACCAACAACCGCCGTCATCGCCTCCCAGATCGTCAGAGTATAATAACATCCCCCGTCGTCGTAGTACACCACGCCAACATCACCATCGAGAGAGTGTCGGCTTAGACGATCGT